>BSBK01015041.1:2500-55511 GCA_027943335.1 Chamaecyparis obtusa | reverse complement strand
GGTTCTATCATAAAAGGTGTGAGCAACTCGAGGTATAATTGATAAGAATTGGCATGATTTGATGGAAAAATCTAAACATGAAACAAAACATAGTTGCCAAGGAGACACTTTATTTTTTTCTTAATCACCTTTATAAACTTACATATGTTTATTTCTATTTAGTGAATAACTAATTTGGAAATCATGAAGACCTCACCATATTTGATCCATACATTAGTAGCACACAATCTCGGTACTAAAAGGTAAGTTCCTAGGATGCTAGGAATACATAAATCGTCATCTATAGCTAGATAGTTTTTCATTTGAACTCTCCATACAATGAATATGATTGATTCAACAATTTAATCTCTTCTACAAGTTTATGTTCTCTTGGAAAAAATTCTAAATCTCACATGCAAAAAATAGAAATGTCTATTAAAATTTGGAAACTAAGACCTAAATTGCAAACAAGATTCTGATTGACCTAATTGTGACATCTCAGACCATAATCAGTTACAATTCCCAACAAACATAGAATAAGATTTGTAAGCCCAAATTCCATTGAAATGATACTTGTAAAAGGAAATATGAATTTTTTTGAGTTCATTAATGCCTCTTGTCTCTCTAAAGTAGAGACCTCAAACAAGAAAGAAGATCATTTGTCTATCTACTTGCATTCTTTCATGCATTCTTCAAGGTGAGAGTCCATCAAGCATAACAACATTGAAGATCTTCAAGAGGATTATTCACTAATCCATGCATTTGTGAAACGTATCCTTGATTCTTTTTTACATTCAAAGATTCCAAGTCAACATAAAACTACACTCAAGAAACATACAAGCATCTTCATAGACATCATGATCACAATATTGATGTATGGAGGTATATATATTTACAAGGTAGATCTAATATTTACCTTACATATACATGTTTTCCATCTAGAAATTTCATCTCTATTTCAAGATATATTCCTTAACCAAGGTTTGACCAAGGAAAACCCCTTTCAACCCAACATTTTTCAAACTTTTTTGTCTGTAGGAATAGGTGGCAGACACGCCTTTTGGATCTAGGAATTATAGGAAAATTTTGGGAATAGGATGCCCTTGATGACCTCTTCCCTACAAATCAACTTGAAATAGAAATCAAAATTCTATGATGCTATATATTTACTAATTTTTTTACCTCTAGGTTGTTCTATATTTCTAAATTAGTTTATTCATTTTAAAACTTGTCATTTCCACATATTTTACCTTTTTATTTCTGATTAATCAATCATTTTCCCCCTACTCAATTCATACATTCCACAAAATAGTAACGGATCATTGCACACACTTGGAACTCATGTCCTACTTGATTCTAGTGTGTCATTTCATTCTAATTGTACAATAGTAAAATATTTTGTTAGTTGTTTCCCAATGGAATCATTTTAGGAACCTATGTTGTTTGCTAACCACTTTTTTCTTATTTCACACACACACACATGTGTGTGTGCGTGTGTACATGTGCATGTGTACATGTACATGTACATGTATGTGTACATGTACATTTAATTGCACATGTCGATGCATGTGTACTATACTTGCACATGTACATGTACATGTATATGTATCTGTATGCATATGCATCTGTATACGTGCATGTGCATGTGCATGTGTATGTGTATGTGTATGTGTATGTGTATGTGTATGTGTATGTGTATGTGTATGTGTATGTGTATGTGTATGTGTATGTGTATGTGTATGTGTATGTGTATGTGTATGTGTATGTATATGTGTATGTGCATGTTTATGTGCATGTGTATGTGTATGTGCATAAGTATGTGTATGTGTATGTGTATGTGTATGTGTATGTGTATGTGTATGTGTATGTGTATGTGTATGTGTATGTGTATGTGTATGTGTATGTGTAGTGTACGTGTACGTGTATGTGTATGTGTATGTGTATTTGTGTGTGTCTATACATAGATACATACATATATACATACACACATACATACATACATATCTGTAGACACACATATATACATATACATATACATAACCATATCCATATGCATATGGATATGCATATGCATATGCATATACATATACATATACATATACATATACATATACATATACCTATACATTTACATTTACATATACATATGCATATACATATAGATGTGTATGTATGTATATATGTATTTACATACACACATATGTCTTTCATTTAACAACATAACATTTTATATGGCATTTTCTCTTGTGTTTCTCTACAATGTATTTACCTCATCTCTAATACTTTATACAGGTGCAAAATGTGTATATAACTAGATGTATGTATCATAAAATCAACTTGACAATTACCGATACGATCAATAAGATAGGTCTCATAATTAATTTATATAGATCAAATAGATGATTTAAGTTATAAATATTTTTCTAAAAAAGGGGATGTGTAACATTAGGTGGAATAATTAAACTCACTACATTTCTTAGAAGGAAAATACCTAGATGGGTTTGGCCTATTTCTCGAGAGCTCACTTATGATTTCCTTGCCTACTTATGTGACCAAATGCTTCGTAGTTCAACTTAAAATTTGAAACTATCTCACACATGTTTAGTCGACATTAGAGAAAACCACTATAAAAATAAATTATTAAATCTTTTAATTTAGAACATAAATTGTTACATGATCTTTAAATTATTAACATAACATATTGTTAATTACCCAAGTTTCTCTTACATTTCTCTACAACATATTTACCTCATCTCAATAATTATACATGTTATAAGTTTATATAACTAGATCTATGTATCATAAGACAAATTGACAATTAGTGATAAAAATTATTAAGTCAAGTCTCATCATTACTTTAGATATATCAACTAGATGATAAATTACAAATAAATTTTTAAGAAGTGGAAAAGTATGCATAACATTAAGCACGAATAACTAAATTCAATATATTTTTAGAAGGACAAGTGATGAAAGGTGCTCCCCTTAATACCACCAAACACCATAACCGAAACAGAGAAACAACAACAATTTGTAAGAATAGAAAATGGGCTTCTTATTATCTCCACAAATGTGGAATTACAAATTTTAGAATTAGAATATGCAAAGCCACATGGGTATTTTCCCTTACAATATTTTGTAGGACAAAGCCTCAAATTATTACCAAAAACTACTCTAAACTGCTCCCAACTACCTAAGACAACACTACAACCTTCCTTATATACGCAATTTTCCACCACCTAGGAAGGTTCTAGAATTTTAGCCAATAAGGTCGACCAAACTTAGAATTATTTTATTTTACAATTTATTACATCAGAGTGAGCTCAAAACATCTTTTGAAACCCAAACAGAAATTTTGAAGGAAATTTATTTTCTGCCATTGCAGGTGGCCCAACTTCCAGAGACCATAAGTCATTATCCATTGACATGATTAACTATTATGACCCCATTTTGGAAAGGGCGTGAAGTGCTCTACAATAGCTAAATCAAGCAAGCTTCATTCAGTTGAAGTTTTGACCTCATTCGGGGCCTCTAAAGCCTTCAAAATTGAGTTCAAAGTTTTTTTACCCTGCTGCCAATACTGAAAATTTTCAATAACTTCAAAACTAAACTTGATCTGGCAATGAAACTTTACTGGCAGACTGATATGACCAAAATGAACCTCCAAGGAAGAAAATAGACCATTCTGAGTTTGAACAAAAAACTTACTAAAAATAGTAACTTTCCAAAAATTGTAGCTTTGGACAAGATAGCCCTTATTGAAAAGAAACTAGAAATATTTTTGGGCGATGCAAGATTTCTCTTACACCTAGGATGCTCCTGCATCATACACCCAGGGTAATTTGAGAAGTGGCCCTATCACGACTCAGGTGTGAAGAGGAAAACCAAGATAGTTAACCTCCTCCTTTGTCAGCCATGATGAATCTTCAATAGGTTGTCCTTTCCATTTGACCAAATATCCTTCATATGTCTTGTTCATTGTACTTCTACCAACACAAGTATCTAGTATGTCTTCAATCTCCTTGGAAGTTGAACTAGTTGCTAGAATAATCCACTGTGTTGCTGTGATCTCATCTTCAACACCTCCCTCATGATACTCTGTCAGATCTAAAATGTTAAACACTGGTGAAATATTCAACTCAGTAGGCAATTCTACCTCATAGGCATTTCCTGAATGATGCTTCTTTAGTATCTTACATGGCCCAAACTTCTTCATTTTCAACTTGTTATATGTACCAACTGGAAATCTCTCCTTCTGCAAATGAACCATGACTTCATCTCCAACCTGAAATTCCTTATGTCTTCTTTTCTCATCTACCTTAGCCTTATACTATGCATTCATCTTGGTAATGTGCTTCCTCACCTCCTCATGGATGTTCAAATGTTTTACAAAATCCTCAACTTCAGCACTACTTATTTATCCTTTATCTATCTTCCTCAACTCAAATGCATTTCTGGGACTACTTCCATATACAATCTAGAATGGTGATTTACTAGTGCTCCTATTAATAGAATTATTGTATGAAAATTTTACCTATGGTAAAATCAAATCTTGTCCTATTGGCTTATCTCCAACCAAACATCTCAACAAATTGCCCAAACTCCTATTCACCACCTTTGTTTGTCCATCAATATATGGATGATGTGATGAACTGAACTTCAAATTTGTCTTTAAATTTTTCCATAATGTATGCCAGAAATATCCAACAAACTTAGTGTCTCAATCTGAAACTATACTCTTTAGCAAACCATGTAGTCTCACCAATTCTTTGAAAAACAATTTTGCCACATGAACTACATCATTAGTCTTCTTACAGGGAATAAAATGTTTCATCTTTGAAAATTTGTCAACCACCACAAAAATTGAATCATGTCCCCACTGATTCCTTGACAAACCAAGAACAAAATCCATACTGATATCCTCCCAAGGCTTCTCTGATACAAGTAATGGATGATACAACCCTGTATTCTGCTTCACTCCTTTTGTCATCTGACATACTCTACAACTCTATACAAACTTCTTGACATCTTGCTGCAACTATTTCCAATAATAATTCTCACTAACAAAAACAAGCATTTTATCATGACCAAAATATCCAACCAATTCTCTTCTATGCTTCTCCTTGATTAGATTCTCCCACATAAAACTTTATGGAATGTGCAGCTGACTCCCTCTAAATAGCATATCATCCTAAATGATGAAATCCAACCACTTTGTTCTGTCTAGAGTAATATATTCTTTACAAGCTTTCCAAGCTTCACACAAATTAGGATCCTCTGGATACAAATTCTTGAGTTCCTTGAACCCAACCACCTCAATTTGCATCTCTATCAGCAATAGTTGTCTTCTACTAACAGCATCTTCCACTCCTATGCTTCAAAACAAATGTATAACTCTACAAAAACTCAACTCATTTTAAATGCCTCTGATTCAACTTTCCTTGACTATTCAAATATTGCGAAGCTTGATGATCAGTATACAAAACAAACTCCTTAGGAAGCAGATAGTGTCTCCACTTCTTCAATGCTTGAACTATAGCATAAAATTCCTGATCATAAACATAATATTTTCTCTTGGCATCATTTAACTTCTCACTAAAATAAGCAACAGGTTTACCTTCTTGGCTCATAACAGCTTCTATTGTAGTACCACTAGCATCACAATCAACTTGAAACACCTTATTAAAATATGGAAGTGCTTAAATAGGTTGTTCTGCAACATTTTGTTTCAACAATTTAAAACTCTTATCTGCCCCATTAGTCCACTTGAACTCTTTGCTATCCCCTCTCATTGTTTCAGTCAAGGGTCCACAAATAATGCTAAAATTTCTAATAAACTTTCTGTAAAAGCTAGCCAAACTATGAAAAGATCTTACCTCAGTAGCACTCCTTGGAGTAGGCCATTCAAGGATAGCCTACACTTTCTCTGGGTCCATTTTTAGACCTTCTCCTAAGACTACAAATCCCAAATACACTAACTCCTTCACAAAACTGCACTTCTTCAAATTAATCATAAATTTCTCTTCCCTCAACTTCTCAAACACCATACGAATATGCATCATATGCTCCTCTAATGTCTTACTAAAGATCAAAATATCATCTAGGTAAACAATGACAAACTTACCCAAAAATTCTTTCAGAACCTCATTCATGAGCCGCATGAAAGTGCTCAGTGCATTGGTTAGCCCAAAAGGCATTACTAACCACTCATATAGTCCTTCTTTTGTCTTGAAGGAAGTCTTCCATTCATCTCCTTCTCTAATCTGAATCTGATGATATTCATGTTGGAGATTTTCCAGCAGGCCCGTACTGACTGTATGTTTGTCATTGATGAAAATATATGGAAAGTAGCATGCATGGAAGACTTATGTAGTAAGCTTTCATTACATGTATCATGGATATGATATCAGCATGTTATCATGGGTGTAGAGGTTAACTATTAGTATAGACAGTTATATAGTAGCTTGTGTCAGCAGTGTTCCCGACAAAGTGATAGGTAGTGTTATATGTATGGTTATTCATACATTTATCATGGAGCCTTGCACACTTGGATATATGTTGAAGACATGTTAGTAATGTTACATTCATGGAAGCAGAGTGTAATGATTAGTAGAAGAAAATTTATGTAGTCACTATTCAGAAGTAGCAATTTCCTATGTTTGTTCAGAAGAGCCAACATAGATTTTATTAGATCTAGAGTTGCACCTATCATTTTGGTATGTGCCCTTGGATTTATGCTTAGAGAAGATTTAGTGATATTTGGTTAAGAGCGCAAGAAGTAATTCAGCTTGAGGAGAAAGATCTAGTTGTTTTGGTAGAGCCGACAGTGTGTAGCATGCGTCTACAATTATCTTATTAGAGAGGTCTCAGAATGTGTTGCGTGCTTAGAAAAGATGACTGATTTATTATTGAAGTTTTTTAAGGCTTGTCTAATATGATTTCAAGGTGGTTCTAATAGGCCAACTTGATTATATCATTTAGAAGAAAGATATTTATAGGCAATCATTTGTGATTGCTTGAGTGTGGTTTATAGTTGATAAAATAAGAGAAGAGCAGGGTGTGTGAAGTGTTAAGCCATCAAAAGAAGGTCTATGTGACCAAGAAAGTGTTTGTGCTATACATTGGAACTGATCTAGATAGTAGGTCTAAGCACAGTCCACCAAGATCCAGATATAGTATGCATATGTTATTTAGAAGGTTGTAGCCTTCACCCCTTTGAGCAGTGTGCTCTTAGAGAGTGTGTCCTCTGCCCTAACAGGGACTATTGTAGAAGACTCCTAATAAGGTCTGACCATTGACCAAGTCTACTATACTAAATATATTGTAAATCAACTCCTAACAGGGTTAAGGATCTTCTAACAAGGATCACAATACACTAGTGCATAATATTAGTTGGTGTCAATTCCCACTAGGGTTTTTACCTATTTGGGTTTCCCCATTACCAAAATATTGTGTTATGTTCAAGTTTTCATTCATTATTTTTATGCTTTATGTTTAAGTATACTTAATTGGATAAAGAATTGAAACTTGTAGATAATTGATTCACCCCCCCCCCCCCCCCCCCCCTTCAGTTATCTCTTGGGACTATTCCTAATAATTGGTATCAGAGCCAATTGCCTCAGGGAGAAATTTTAAAAGCTTGAGGTTGATCAAATGGCATTCTTCAAAAAATAAATTCCTAAGTTTGATGGAGAAAATTATCTTGATTGAAAGAACAAGATGGTGACTCATTTACAGTGCATTTCTTTTCAAGTTTTTGATGTAACTATCAAAGTAGACAATATTCCTACTTTAGAAGACCTTGCAAAGGATAATGCTACTGATAAGAAAAAGGAATTATTTCATCAGAATGCAATAGCCAAAGAAGCCCTTATTAGCACCCTCTCTGATAGTGAATTTTCATAAATAAAAAAGGTAGATACAACCCACAAAATATGGAAGTACCTAGAAGACATATTTGAAGGAGACAAACAAGAAAAGGATGTGCGTAGAAAGACATGGAAGAAAATATACAATGCATTAGAGATGTTTCTTGAAGAAAATATCAGAGCTTACAATCAAAGGATCAATGAAGCGGTTGTTGGAATTACGAACAATGGTGGAGAGATCTTAGAGGAAGACATTATGGACAAATTGATGACTACTCTCACTCCAAAATATGAAAACAAGATCAAAATCCTTGATGAGACCATGAAAATTACATCAAATTTCAAGAGAGAGACTTTGATGAGCAAAATCTCATCTTTTGAGATTTCAAGATTGAAGACAGAACCTAAAAGTGAGACAGCCTTCAAAGAAACAGTTCATGGTAAGAAATCTACAAACACTTCTGGTAATTTTGATGATGATGATGAAGAGAAAATACTAGATGATTTCATTTCTATGATTTCCAAAAGAGAAAATAAAGGAAAAGGAAAATATGAAGGTCAATTACCATTTAAACGCTTTTCATGTAATAAGATTGGTCACTTTGCATCTAAATGTCCCTTAAGACCTAGAAAGTTCAAAAATGACTACAAGCCTAAATTCTCTAAGGAATGTTACTATGCTAGAGATGAAGTTTCAGATGATGATTCAGTTGAAGAAGAAATTGGATTTATTGCTATAATTGAGAAAATGAGCAATAAGATACATCATGAAGATGAGAAAGAGAAATAAGAGCTAGCATTAATTTCCCAAGCCAATATAAGGACAAACTGGATTATAGATAGTGGTTGTTCACATCACAGGACAGGTGATAAAAATAGATTTGTTCATCTAGACAAATACAATGGTGGCATGGTTAGATTTGGAGATAACACTCCTAAACCCATAGTTGGTAGAGGAGCCATCACCTTGGATGGAAATAATAGTACTGATGATGTTCTGTATGTAGATGGTTTGAAACATAAACTTCTTAGTGTTGGATAGTTACTTGGAAATGATTATCAGTTAGATTTCAAAGATGACAAATGCATCATTAACAACAATTATGGTGTTATGATTACATCAGGCTCAAAGACTAGAGGTAATTTTTTCCAACTCAATTCAGTTTCAAGTTGTTTTGTTGCTAAAGTTGATGACAGTTGGTTGTGGTAAAAGACTATGTCATATCAATTTTGATAACATAGTAAAGATAAGAAATGTCAAGGTAGTAAGAGATCTACCTTGCTTAGAAAAGCTAGTTGATGCTATATGCAGGGAATGTATGATAGGAAAGCATGTGAGAAACTCATTTGGGAGAAAGCACAATTTAGCATAGAACAAGTTGGATCTGATTCATACAGACCTATGTGGTCCAACTCAAACAAGATCATACTATGGTGAAAGGTATTTCATTTTGTTTTTTGATGACTTTACTAGGATGATGTGGGTTGCATTCTTGAAAGATAAGTTAGAAGCATTTAAGAAGTTCAAAATATTCAAAGCTAAGGTTGAGAATGAATCTGGCCTAAGATAAAATGTTTGAGATCAGATAGAGGAAAATTCACCTCTGATAGATTCTATGAGCACTATGAAGAACATGGCATAAAGAGACAGTTGAGTTCACCTAGGACCCCTCAGTAGAATGGAATTGTAGAGAGAAGGAATAGGATCATCCTTAATACAATGTGCACAATAATGATTGAAGGAAAAGTTGCACACACTTATTGGAGAGATGCGGTCAATACAATAGTCTACACCATCAATAGAATTAAATTGAGGCCTAGCACTAACAAAACACCATATGAGCTATGGTTTGGTAATATTCCCACAGTAAGATACTTCAGAATATTTGGAAGTAAGTGCTTCATCAAAAGAGATGAAGCAGTAGGCAAGTTTGATGCAAGAAGTGATGAAGGTATTTTCCTTGGTTAAAAGTAAAAATTATAGATTTTTCAATTTAAGCTTGAAAAAGATCATTGAAAGCACTCATGTTAAGATTGATGAGAAGTTTATGGTTCAAGAAAGATATCATGATTACTCTCCCATGATTGAAGAAGAACCCAGACCCTCCACTAGTGAGATAGTTATTGAAGAAATATTTGACAGTATTGATGTGTTATTCAATGACCCTTAGACAAGTGAAAAAGATACTCCTATGGCTGATGAGTCAGCATCACCTAAAGTTCCAAAGTTTACATCTAGAAACCATTCCAAGAAAGACATCATTGGAGATTAGAGTGGCAAAGTCTTAACAAGATCACAAGCAAAGAACTCAGCTAGCAGTGAAGCGGTATGTCTACAATCTCATATTGAACCTTTAAGTGTAGAAGATGCATGTAATGATTCAAATTGGCATGATGCTATGAAAGAAGAACTTGGTCAAATTATTAAGAATGACACTTGGGAATTGGTCCCAAGACCTAGTAATAAGAATGTGATTGGAAAAAAGTGGATATCCAGAAACAAGATGAATGAAGATGGTACAGTAGTAATAAATAAAGCAAGATTAGTATGTAATAGATATGCACAAAGAGAAGGCATTGATTATTCAGACACTTTTGCACCTGTGAGTAGATTAGAAGCTATTAAGTTGTTTCTAGCTTATTCTATAGTCAAAACTTCAAATTTTATCACATGGATCTCAAGTCAGCATTCTTGAACGGAGATTTGAAAGAAGTATATATTGAGCAGCTAGAAGGATTCACTTTATTAGATAGACCTGATATGGTATGTAGATTGAAGAAGGCCCTCTATGGAATTAAGAAAGCCCCTAGAGCATGGTATGAGAGACTACATGGATATCTAACAAAGATTAGATTCAAGAAAGGAGCAGACGACTGTAATTTATTCATAAGAGAGACATCTGAAGGTTTACTACTTGTAGCTATATTTGTTGATGACATTATCTTTGGAGGCAATGACAAACTTAGTGCTGAATTTTCTAAGGAGATGCAAAATGAATTTGAGATGAGTATGATTTGTGCTATCAAATACTTTTTGGGACTAAATGTGCAACAGACAAAGAAAGGTATTTTCATTAATCAGTCTAAGTATGTGAAAGAAATATTGAAGAAATTCTTGATGGTTGATTGCAAGCCACTAGGGACACCTATGATCAATGGATGAAAGCTTACAAAAAAAGATGATTCTCCTATAGTAGATATAACATTGTACAAGTCTATGATTGGTAAAATCATTTATCTTACTCAAACAAGGATTGATATTTCAAATGTATTTGGCATAGCTTGAAGATTTGTAGTAGAACCTAAACAAAGTCACCTCATGGTAGTAAAAAGGATATTTAGATATTTTCAAGGCACTGTAGACTATGTTCTATGGTATCCTAATTTAGAAAATGTTGAGCTTCATGTGTACACTAATGCAGATTGGGTAGGATGCATTGATGATAGAAAGAGTACATCAGGTGGAGCAAGTTTTCTTTGTGATAGACTTGTCACTTGGACAAGCAAGAAACAAAAATGTATTTCTCAGTCAAAAATAAAAGTGGAGTATGTTGCAGAATTGAATTATTCTACAATTTTTTGGATCAAATAGATGATAAAGGATTTTAGAATTCAGATTGATTTCCTATTGTTATTCACTGTGATAACACTAGCACTATCAATATGTCAAAGAACCCTTTGATGCATGCAAAGACAAATGACATTGAGATCAAGTATCACTTCCTAAGAGATAAAGTGGTACAGAAAGAAGTCAAGATGGACTATGTGAGTACTAAAGATTAGTTGGCAGACATATTTACAAAGCCCTTGCCAAATGATACTTTTGAGTATCTCAGGGAGAAGTTGGGAGTAATTCCCTTCCCTGATTCTTCTTAGAAGAAGGAAAATCATTAGTCCTCAGGGATTGATGGATGGTTGACTACTCTACTTCTAGAGTAATATCAGTGCTTAAAATAATTGGCACCCTTTTCCATTGATGTCAAAGGGGAAGTAATATATAGTCATGAAAAATAGAAGTAAAAAGAGGAGTAATATACTAAGAGGGGGTAGTATTTAGTTCTAATAGTAGTTCAATTGAGGAAATGGAGAATTTTATAAAATAATTATTCATTTGGATTGGTGGAGTTTTTCATTCTATATGTTGCCATCAATGCCAAATGGGGAGATTGTTGGAGATTTACCAGCGGGCCACTATCGACTGCATGTTTGTCATTGATGACAACATATGGAAAGTAGCATGCATGGAAGATTTATGTAGTAAGATTTCATTATATGTATCATGGATATGATATCAACATGATATCATGGGAACAGAGGTTAACTATTTGTACAGATAGTTATATAGCAGCTTGTGTCAGTAGTGTTCTTGACGGAGTAACAGGTAGTATTCTGTGTATGGTTTTTTGTACATTTATCATGGAGCCTTATGTGCATGGATATATGTTGAAGACATGTTAGTAATGTTATATTCATGGATGTAGAGTCTGATGATCAGTAGAAGTAAAGTTATGCAGTCACTATTCACCAGTAGCAGTTTCCTGTGTTTGTTCAAAAGAGCCGACAGAGATTTTATTAGATCTAGAGTTGTACCTATCATTTATGTATGCACCCTTGGATTTAAGCTTAGAGAAGAGTTAGTGATATTTGGTTAAGAGCACATGAAGTAATTTAGCTTGAGGAGAAAGATCCAATTGGTTTGGTAGAGCTGATAGTGTGTAACGTGCATCTACAATTATCTTATTAGATAGGTCCTAGAATGTGTTGTGTGCTTAGTAGAGCCAACTAATTTATTATTGAATTTTGTTATGGCTTCTCTAATATGATTTCAAGGTGGTTCTAATAGGCCAACTTGATTATATCATTTAGAGGAAAGATATTTATAGGCAGTCATTTGTGATTGCTTGAGTGTGGTTCATAGTTGATAAAACAAGAGAAGAGAAGAGTGTGCAAAGTGTTGAGCCATCAGAAGAAGGTCTATGTGACCAAGTAAAGTGTTTGTGCTATACATTGGAACTGATCTAGATAGCAGGTCTAAGCGTAGTTCACCATGATCCAAATATAGTGTGTATCTATTATTCAGACTGTTGTAGTCTTCGCCCCTTTGAGTAGTGTGCTCTTAGACAATGTGTCCTCTCCCCTAAAAGGGACTATTTTAAAAGACTCCTAATAGGGTCCAATCCTTGACCATGTCTACTATACTAAATATATTATAAAGAAACTCCTAACAGGGTTAAGGATCTTTTAACAAGGATCACAATACACTAGTGCAGAATATTACTGGGTGTCAATTCCCACTGGGGTTTTTACCTATTTGGGTTTCCCCATAACCAAAATATTGTGTTATGTTCAAGTGTTCATTCATTATGTTTATGCTTTATGTTTAAGTATAATTAATTGGATAAAGAATTGAAACTTGTAGATAACTTATTCACCCCCCTTCTAAGCTATCTCTTGGGACTATTCCTAACAATTCACTCTTTAGATCTATGTTTGAGAAATACACAGCTCCACTCAAACAGTCCATAACATCATCCATTTGTGGAAATAGAAACCTGTACTTTATTGTGATCATTTTTACTTCCCTAGAATCTATACACATCCTCCATTCTCCATTCTTATTTGGTTCTAATACAGCTAGTATAGCCCAGGGACTCAAACTCTCTCTAATAAACCCCTTTTGTAATAACTCATGTACTTGCCTATTCAACTCCTCACTTTATATCAGTGTCATTTTGTGTGTTGCCTTATTTAGAAAACTAGCTTCTAGAATCAAGTCCATCTGATGACTGATCTTCCTTACTAGTGGTAATCCATTAGGAACATTATCAGACATAATATCTTGAAACTTGCTCAACAAATCTGCAACTTCTACAGGTACATCTTCTACTTCCTCTTTACTAGCTTTTGGAATTAAAGAAAAACACACATGCTCATGCCTCATACCATCTAGGAATTTTCTTGCATCGACAAAATTTATTCATGCATTACCACATACCTTTTCTTTTGTCCCCTTCAATGGCTTTAGCTTATGTCACACTCCATCCTTTTTCGAGGAATAGGTATTCACATGGCCATCATGTACAACACATCTATCAAAATGCCATGGTCTACCCAACAACATATGAAATTCATCCATAGATATGATATCACACAGCACCTCATCATGGTATCTGCCAATCTTGAACTTCACTAGGCATTGTTCATTGACCTTGACCTTGTGGTCATCCTGCACCCAGGCGATCTGATATGGATGTGGGTGTTTTTGTCTCTTGAGCTTCAACTTTTTGACCATCTCCTTTGACACTAGATTGTCAGTGCTTCCACTATCAATAATCACATCAGAGCACTTACCCTCATAGTTGCACCTAGTGTGAAAGAAGCTCCTCCTTTGCTCAGGTTCATTTTCAATACTCAGCAGGACTCTTCTATTAATTAGCATTTCTCCTCTTTCAACATCTTCAAAATGTGATGATCTAGCATCTTCATCTACATGTGCAACTATAGCCTAGCCTTTAGTTCTCCTATCTACCCTTCCCTGGCATTGAGGACATTCAAATGCCCTATGACCATATTCTTCACAATGAAAACATATTCCACGGAAGCCTCCTCTTTCTCTTCCTCTCTAATATCTATTATTCTAATCATGGAAATGATTGGAATTGTTTCCTCTCTGATTTTGACTACTATTGGGCTCATCCTTCATTTTTGGATCTTCATTCCCACCGCCATATGACCATCCACAAGATCTTCCACCATGACCTCTTCCATTTTGTCTACTCTCAAAATTCATGTTCATCTTTTCCTCTACTTTTAGGGAAAATTGGTATGCCTCTTCAATATTGTTCATACGAACCAAATTCAACTCCTCTTGAATGCTTGGCCTCAGCCCATTAAGGTAATGAGCAACTTTCTCTTTATCAACTTTCACATGGCTTATTCAAATGAGGATTCGATAGAACTCCTCCATATACTCCTGAACAGATCTTCCTCCTTGCTTCAAACTTTGCATTTTCTTTAGTAGGTCAAGCTCATAATCAACAAAAATAAACTGTTACTTTAATTTATCCACCATCTGATCCCATCTTGTGCTTTTGTCCTTTCCTCTTCTATTTCTCTCCAACTAAATCTCTTGAAATAAGATATTCACATGACCCTTTAGTTTTTCCTTCGTAAACTTGACCCAATCAGGATCCTTGATGTCTTCATACACAAAATATTCTTCTAATTCATTGATCTAGTCGATCAACTCCTCTATGTTAAAATTTCGTAAAACTCTAGGAACCTCAATCTTAGGTCTTTTCCCAATCTTGAAAATGGCCCGAAAAAGTCTTTCTTCTTCCCGGTTCATAATTTTTCCTTCTCATTCTTGCTCAAAATTTCCTTCTTCTTTGGCTTCATCCCCACTTTCATCTCTAACATTTAGATTCATTCCTCCATGAATCTATTCTTGCAATGCTCACACTTGTCTCTAGAGTGCTCTAACCTCAGGTGTCACACCACTAGCTCTTCTACCATGTTCCCTTCATGGAGGCATTTTTGCACTACTCGCTAAAACCTATTAGGGTCAGTTAGAGTTACCATTAGGAAGTGTCTTTGACCCTTCATAGTAAATTCATTTGAGGTCCAATCTAGCACATTCCCTTGATGGTCTTCCCTTTCATCAATCTTCCAAATGTGCATGTCCTTCAAGTTATCAAGAAATAGCCTCCGAGTTTGTCAAGTTCAATTCCGGTTGTCCTTGGTTGAATCTCTTCCCAAAATTCATGCTTCTCATGAACCACTTTGAACCTCTTTGAACTCTAGTTCAAATTAGTTTGAAGCAGTTCAATGGATCATTATTTTTTTTCTAACATCTATTTTTTGCAGATCGCCCTTGGCCTATGTCACCCTTTTGTGGTGAACAACTTTGAACCCCTTTGAGCCCAAGTTCAAAGTTGTTCAAAGAGGTTTGAGGATAGATAGCAGGCAGGGTCATAAGTGAAGTGGCAGTTGATGGGATAGATGACATAAGCCGATGGTGAACTAATGGTCAAGTTATTAATATGGATAGCTTGGATTTGATGGAAGCCATGGGACAAGCCTCAGATAAGGTTTTGAGTTGCGATTAGTGAAATCTCTAACATGAGTGAGAGATATTTCTGATAGGATGATTAATGATGTTATTAAATTTTGTGGATTTCAAGGATGTCCTACTACTGAGTCATTATTATTCACGTCATTTTACATTAATGTTCCCAACTAATGCTCATTAAAGTCGACTATTCAGGGCACAATCTTTCAAAAATATAAACAACTTTGTAAGTGTTCTCTTCTTGTTATATTTCTACAGAGTCTCAGCTGTGGGAGAGGGAATTGTTCTGAGTCCTTGTAAAATAGGTAGCCCCTAAAGCTCTTTTTCATTTCCTATTGTTGTTTGATGATATTGATTCAAGAGGGGGGGTTTATTTTTATTCCTATGGCAGAGATGAGGACTAGTATGCATTTATTTGGGAATGTCAAGAATATGTAGTGTTGAGCCCTTGTTGTAACAGATACAGACCTGTTAGGTGTATCAGTAGAAAAAATGGCAATTGACCTCACAAACTGTGCATCAAAAGATCATAGTCTAGAGTTCTTGTCAAGTGGATTATTGGAAGCTACGGCTTTCCCTCCATCAGCTGTATGCCCAGAGTTGGTTTAGCAATCTATTAATAGATATGATGTTAAATCCAAGTGCATAATGAATGCAGAAGGCCAAACCCTTGTGCCAGTTAATAGAGAGACTATAATGGCTATTTTTAAAATCCTAGAGGAATCTCTCGTCAGTTTCACTCCCACCCAATCACTAGCTCAGTATAGAGAAAACATAGATAAAAACTATAGTCATGTGGCTCATAAATGGACTCAAACTAATTATAAGGGAGGATCCCACTTGCATAAAGTCCTCACTAAAGACCATATGAAGCCACCTATTCATGATGTGATAGTTTTTCTTTACCAGATTAGAGGTTTAGAGTAGGTTCTCCTATATGAGGAGTGGATTTTCCACTTGATAGAAATAGTCTTAGAGGGGAGGAAACTTCTTGATTGGGTGAAGATTATCACCAGTTCCCTGAGGGACCAACTTAAACAATCCTAGGCCATTAAGAAGGATTTCTTTATGTCTTCCTATTTGATATATTGTCTGGCATGCATAGAGGATCTATCAGCCATTCAACATGTCCCTTGGAATGAAGACCTTTTCATCTATGAGTACTATCCCTTATTAATAAACAATAAGATTTTAGAAGACTACAGGAAGATTCATGATGTTTTTTTGTGAAGATTGTGTCAACAATTGGTAGGATTTCCAAACCAAAGCATCTCATTGGAAGCATAGAAACTAGTTCAAGTCTACAAAAGTCTATACATTCAATTTCCACATTTTAATTACATCAAAGTTGGAGGCTTTGATGAAGAACCTCTTAGGCTCCCAAGATATGCCTTTGACTGTTTTATATTGGTAGAGGTTTGTAGGCAATTGTTCATAGTATTTAAAAAATACCCTGCCAGAAGATAGATGGCCTTCTATGTTTTTAGTTAAGGTTGGAAACTTGGTCTATAACAGTATGATGGATGTCTTAGTGATAGGAAGCAACCTATTAAGTTTTCACTTGCAATTTTATGAGTTAAGAAAGGGTTTTGACAATAAGGGCTTTGCCAGACAAGTTTTAAGTCTAAGTAATTATCCATCACCCAGTTCGCACCTAGAAGATCCATGGGAAGATATTAGTGACAAAGAAGTAGTCTGGGAATGAGATCACTTAAGACTTGTTGTCTCATAGATCAAACTGTTGTAGTTAAAGTTTGATATAAAAGGAATAGAAGAAGATAGTTCTGAAACCGCAAGTTCAGATGTCATCAATATAGAAGCAAGAAGTCCTCTGGTCATAGATTGGAATAGAAAGGATGAAGATGAAATAAAATTAAGAGTCCAAACCATATTCAGGGTTGCAAAGACCTGGTTAACAGAAATGAAAAATAAAGGAACAAAGAACCCCCTCTTGAAAGGAGTGGTGCAGGATCAGCCCTAAAAAATGTGAAGCATGTTTCATCTAATGTATCTCCTATTGTTTCTAATGCAAGTAAAGTCACATCCCCTTAGAAAAAGGTGGTTCCTAGCAGACATCGTACCACACCTAGATCAAGGTCTAGAACAAGATCAGAAAGGCATTCTCAGATGGCATCCTTAGGACCTGACTATCTAGATATTTAGATTAATGATTATGATATTTCTTTTTCCTTGGATCAACAAGAAAAGATTCAAGAAATTCTTACCAGTAACACTAAAGTACCTCAGGTTGAGAGAACTCCTATCAAAATGCCTGACAATCAAATAGTCACTGGTTCAATTCCTCCTTGGTTAACCGAATCAGTGAGTAAAAGGAAGAGTTATAAGCCTATCTCACTTCCTGTCAAAGAGATTGTCACCAAATATGCCACCCAGACACCTAAAGAAAAAAGAATGAAGAGTGACACAAGGATATCTACTGATGCATCTACTGGGAAGGTGACTACAGAAATAGAAACCTTCAGGCCTAAAGAAGGAATTCAGGAACCAGAGGTGGAAGACTTTCAAATCACTAAGATGGAGCTTGGTGTTCTAAACAAGGACTCTAGAGATCATATGCTCGGGAAATCAAAAAAAGATGGGAGAGAGAAATGTGAGTTGAAATAGCTAGTATCTACCATGGCTGAGTTTCTTTCCTCACTCATAGATGTTGGAGCATTGCCACTAGCCTAGTCCTCATAAGACTTTGATTTGAATTTAGCTTAAAGCCAAAGGCTAGTGAAATAGATGCAATAGGGTAGATTCTTGATGGAGGTGATGAAATCTTCAATAAATAATGTAGTCATTGAAGAGAGTGGCTTCATATGAGAGTTTATATCTACCTTCTTAGATGGGGAATGATTACTCAGTGAGATTCAAACTCTGGTCCCAAGCTAGGATATAGAAGAGAAATGTGTAATGGTTTTCATACAAGTTCAAGAAATAAAGATGTATGGTGTGACTTAGTTGTAATCAAAAAATTCGATGAAGCTGGTAGACCCATGTATGATGTTCATCTTGAAATAGAATTTTGGTTGGAAAAACACAATGTTTAAAGCTGCGATTTCTCAAGCCAAAGCAATAGAGAAAGAGGTACTAGATATGCACACAAATGCTCTTAAAGACATCAAGATAGTAAATCCCTCAAGTATTTTACAAATTGATGAAGGTAATAGGGACATAGATGCCATGGTTAAAGTCTTTACAGATACCATGAATGCTCTAAAATAAGATGAAGCACCGATGGTTCAAGATTTCACCAGAATAGAAAACGTGGAATCCATGTTGCTACTAAACAAGGGCTAGTTACCTAAACAGGTGGAGAGGATCAAGGATTTAAGATGGGAGAAGAATGTGACTCGGGCAAAGTTGAGAGGTCTAAAGAATCTGCATTTTCAGCCAGCTCAGTAATTGGTGAACATGTTCTGAACTTGGAAGCTCGTAAAAATAGCCACGTCAGAAGGCCCTAGAGGGAGTTAGCATTTTTCAGGATTGCATTTACCTTTATTTCTATTTTAAAAGACATGTGTTCTAAAACTCTCATTTTAGTTGTGTAACTAGTTTTTAATAGTTTTTCTAGTGTTTGAGAGGCCGGGTTTTTCTGGAGGCTCTCTCGAACCTAAAACCATAAATGTTGGTGCATTGAACTGTGAAAGGGTTAGAAATTATAGATATAAAAATAGATAGTTTTCTAAGTAGATAGTTAGAATAGTCTTGAAAGTTTTGAAACAGTTTGTGACTTGTTTTGATTAGACTTTTATTTGATCATTTATGAATATATAGATGCATGGTTTGATTTAGACCTTTGAATCAAAATTTGAAATGTATTGGTTACTTTGAGAATTGGTACATTTATATCTATGCATGTATTATTTATACTTAGTCACTCCCAGTTTCTTGCTAGTTGTTTCTTCTTAAGTTATTCTATAGGTTCTTTGTTTTAGAAGTAATTAGTAGATTTCAGTATTCTTCATAGTTGAATTTATTCATCTACTTATTCTTGAAATTTCCTCAATACCCAAGAATATTTGAGCGGTCCTTCCACACTTTCTGGTGAAAAGTGTATGTATTTACTTTTATGTCAATCATTCATTGAATATCCTATAGGGAAGCTAAACCTTCAAAATTCAGAGGGAAGCAATTTATGATGCTTACCCAACTATTGATGAATTGTTTGTCTTCAAAGGCATAGATTTTTTATTCAATTTCATTTGAAAAGAAGAAGACAAATTTATTCACCAACAGATTTTTGGTGACTCTACTGGGGAGAGTCTAGTATAAAACACTAGGTTCTCAATTGATATAATGCCACAAGATGGTATTACCACACAATGATGTGTTTCCTATGCTTCAACCTAACCTAGGATTTGAAGACACACAAGAAGACATAATTTCAAGCCTAGCTATACCAGCGTGGAGATTTAAGCGTAGTAACTAGCAGTTTCATCAAGTCCAAGTAGTGCTTGAAAGAGAAGAGGAAATAGCTGAGCGACTAAGGTGTATACCAATTTTTCCTGAAGCAGTTATAGTAAATAGACTTGCAAATGCCCTAGCAAGAAATTAAGGTCATTCCTGAGTATTAAGCTGGTAGAAAAGAGATATACCAGAGGTGATATGACTAGGGGATTGGTTGATGAAGACTTTGAAGCCTTGAGGAATCTTAGTTTCGAACCTAATCTCAATACTCACAAGAAGAAGAAAACCTAAACATTTAGCTAACCTTCTTCACCTCCACCTAGCCCATTTGTCCCACCTCTTTGCTGAGCTATTGTAACACCTGGTACTATGGTACCTACTATTCTTAATATCTAGCCTTTGAATTTAGAGCTACCTAACATGGTTGCCAATCAACCCTGGGGTCAGAATATTGGCCCACTAAACTTAGGAGCTAACCCCCCTAGGGATTTGCCTAAAGGTGCTAATCAGGTCTTGCCCAAGTTCAATAGAGATAGAAAAGTAACCATTAATGATCATCTCAATGCCTTTCATACTTCCTATCGTGTTATTAGTGTTCCTACTGAAGAAGTAGTGGTCAGGCTCTTTGTCAGAACCTTAGTGGATACTACAGCTGACTGGTTTAGTCATTTACTTAATGGTTCAATCACTAATTGGAATGACATGAAAACCACTTTTGAAACAAGATTTAAAACTCCTGATAATGAGATTTCATTATTGCTTCAACTTAGCCAACTAAAAAAAGAAATACATGAGCCTATGAGGGAGTTTGTGGCTAAGTTTAATAGAATCTTTCTAAGGATACTAGCCAATTCAGCACCAAGCAATGAGAATAAGAAGATCTTGTTCTTGAATGTTGTTCCACCTAATATAAGATTTCACCTATTAAAAGATGGGGTGGTTGATTTGGCTGCTGCCCAGACACAGGCTATTCAGCTAGAAGATACACTCATAATGGTTGGAAAATGAAAGAGAGAAGTTCAGGCTTCAAGAAGTCCCTCATCCTCTACCACAATAGACCCCCCAATGCAGAGGTTGATGAATGATATGGATATGATCAAGTCTGAATAGAATAAGGCTAGTTCTCCATACCAATCCCCTTATCAAGATGTTAGCCAAAGGCAATATAATCAACCTCTGAGAAAAACTCCTCTCTTGCGAAGCTCACAACTGAGATTATAGATTGAATCTGCCCCAAGGGAAATAATGTGTTCCTTTCATCTAACAACTAATCATGATGGATAATCTTGTCCCGATTGGTTAAGATGCCTTCAAATCAATGCAACAAAGGATACTGTTGGTATAGAAGAGTTGAAGGAAGAGAAAGACTCACCAGATATTGGTTCATCCAGTTCTTTTTATTTAGAGTATGAACCAGGCTCTAACAGAGGTGGAGGTGTTTTGGAAACCCTACAAGATCCCGCCTATACTATTATAACTAAAAATCAGAGAATGCAAAAGTTTGTCCTTGGTTCAATTTCTATTGATGCTGATGCTAAGCGTAAAGAAGCCGGAAGTAGAGAAACTCTTGCATGTCCAAAGGGTCCTAAAGTGAAGATTTTATCAAGAGGTAGTCCTACTCCTTCACCTTTTGACTTTGTTAATTCTGTAAAACCACCATGGTCTCTATTTCCCCTGTAGAATACCTCAAAATGAATCGTAAGGAGTTGGACAAACTGGTAAAATATGTTAAAGGGGACTCAAGTTCAAGCCCCAAAATAGATAAACCTCTCATAGGTGAGATGACCATAGTTGAGGAGCCCCTTGTCTTTAAGCCCCAAGACACTTCGTAGATGCCTGAGGAATGTCCCTTTGTTAATTCAATTGAAAGTGAAATGGAAGAAAGAAAGCCTAATCCTTTCTATATGTCCTTGCTGCTAAATGGCCAAAAACTTAGTAATTTCATTATTGACTCTAGCGCATCAGATAACATCATGCCTGCCCTAGTTGAAAGAGCCCTTTGTCTCACCTCGACTAAAACTTATGGTCATTGTTATTCTATGGATGGGAAACAAGTACCATTAATTGTCCAAGTCAAAGATGCCCAAGCCGTTCTTGCTGTATCCCCTGACAAGCATTTGAAGTTGACTATCTTGGTAGCAAATATCCCAGCTAGTTATGGTATGCTGCTTAGTAGAACCTTTTGCAAAGATTTAGGAGGGGACATTAAGATGGACTGGTTAGAGGCCATGATCCCAATAGGTAAAGAGAAAGTAAAACTTGAACTCGAGCCTAAAAATAAATATGCTATGGTACCCTTAGATAATGCAAAAGCTCAAATTTTGTATGAGGAGTGTCATTTTGGCAACTATGTCATTTTAGCCGATCTTGAAAAAGTTGGTGAAACTTCTTCTCATAAAGAAGAGGACATATGGAAGATGGAGTTTGATGGAAGCTACTCCAATTTAGGTTCAGGCATGGGGGTATTCTTTTTCCCTCCTAATAAAGAATGTATTCCTCTTTCTTTCAAATTAGATTTCAAAAATACTAATAATGTTGCATAATACGAAGCCTTACTGCTGGGGTTAGAAGAGGCAAAACTGAGGGGACTCAGGAAGTTGATTGTAAAAGGTGATGCTGAGTTAATCATGAAGTAGGTGAGAGGCCAATTCTTTGTTAAGAATGAGAGGTTAAAGCACTACAAAAATTTGGTATGGGATGAGCTAGATTTCTTCGATGCTTTCTCCATAGCATTTATACCAAGAAATTAGAACACTAGAGCAGATGCCTTGGCAGTTTCAGCTTCACTGTTGTTGCCACATCCTGACTTTAAAACTCAAAAATATTAAATTGAGATGATTTACAAGCCAAGAGTACCTGACAATGTGGAGTACTGGCAGGTCTTTGATAGTGATTCCCTACTTAGAGATTTCCTAGAATGTGCTGCAAGTTTTTCTGATATATATTTTGAAGGATCTAAGACTGAGTGTAAAGAAGTCTATGAAGATGTTGTAGGTTGCGATGGAGTGATTCAAATGAAAAGAAATAAAATACCCAAGGGCCTCATCTCTCTAGAACATTTGTTCAGGAGAAAAGATGATAGTATTATTAAAGAGAAGGTGTCTCATGTGCATAATGCCAAATAATATGACAAAATTGATATAGGAGAGAAGAATAATCTGAAATAGATTTTGATTGGTCAGACATGTACTTCATCTAAAAAGGAAGACTTGGTGAGGTTACTTATAGAATATAGAGATGTCTTCACTTGGGGGTATGAGGACCTAAAGAATTTTAGAGGAGGCCTATTTGAACATCAAATCTCTTTAGAACCTGGTGTTACCCCTTTTTGTCAAAAATTAAGGAACTATAATCCAAAAGTGTCTGAATCCATATTAAAGGAAGTTGAAAAAATGCTATAGGAAAGGATTATCTATCCCATTCATCATTCAACTTGGCTCACCAATATAGTTCCTATGAGAAAGAAGAATGGTGAGATCAAGATTTGTGTTGATTTTCGTAGCCTAAACTAAGTGAGTTTAAAAGAAAACTATGCCTTACCTG
Source organism: Chamaecyparis obtusa (assembly GCA_027943335.1). Taxonomy (NCBI): domain Eukaryota; kingdom Viridiplantae; phylum Streptophyta; class Pinopsida; order Cupressales; family Cupressaceae; genus Chamaecyparis; species Chamaecyparis obtusa. The sequence continues at coordinate 31,637 of BSBK01015041.1, read as the reverse complement.
TGATGGAACATGTTCTTGAAGCTATATCAAGATTTGAAGTTATGTCTATGCTAGATGGCTATTCTGGGTACAACCAAATCAGTGTAGTAGAGAATGACCAACACAAAATGGTGTTTATCACCCCGTGGGGAGCTTATGCATATAGTCGTATGCCATTTGGGCTGATCAATGCGGGTGCAACCTTCCAGAGGGTAATGAATTCTTCTTTCGAAGATATCTAAAACAAAATTATAGTGGTATATTTAGATGATCTTATCATCTTTTTGAAGAAGAGAAGTCAACACCTAAAGGATCTGGAGACAGTGCTCTTAAGATGTAGAAGCCACGACATCTCTTTGAACCCCAAGAAATCAACATTCTTTGTGGAGGAAGGAAAATTACTAAGTCATATTGTCTCAAAGGATGGTGTCCAGATTGATCCTGAAAGGGTTAAGGCAATTCAATAGCTCAACCTACCTTTGAGCAGGAGTGGATTGAAGTCCTTCTTTGGCTAGGTGAATTTCCTGCATGTGTTCATTCCAAAATTTTAAGAAATTACTAGGTATATGGTTAACATGATGAGTGAGAAATTTCCTTTTAAGTGGAGCGAGAATGGATGCAAAGCTTTCAGTGATATTAAGGATGCAATATCTCAGGCATCTATGTTAAAGAATCACAATTTCAAAAAGGACTTTATCATTTATTGTTATGCCTTCGAGCATACTCTGTCGGGTATATTAACACAAAAAGATGAGAAAGGATAGGAAGCACCCATAGCCTTTATGAGCATGCCTCTGAAGAGACATGAGCTCAAGTACTCCTAGATGGAAAAACATTCCTTCATCATAGTAAAAGTGATAAAATAGTTTAGATACTATCTACTTCATTCCCATTGTACCATTTTCATTCCTGAAACTCTAGTGAAAAGTATTTTGACTCAGAAGGAGATTGGCATGAATAATAGAGCAGTTTGGATAGAAAAAATTCAAGAGTGTGACCTAATAATAAAGCCAACCAATTTGGCGAGGGGGAAAGGCCTATGCAAGTTCATAGTAGAGAATGGTGAGCTATTTGAGAAAATTGATAAAGTACCCATGGCGTTGCTAGTCAGTCTAATTGATCCTTGGTTTTTGAACATGGCTTATTTTCTTACCTATGGTGAGTGTCCTGATCATTTAAATCCCAAAGAGAGCTGTAACTTGAAATTGAAAGCAAGTAAATATGTGATATCCTAGGGGACATTATATAAAAGGGGCACAGATGGAACCTTTCTAAGATGCATAGATGCTGAGTAGCAGAAAGAAATTTTGAAAATCTTTCATGATGAAGCTTTTGGAAGCCACTAGTCCTCAACTGTAACTGCATTCAAGATTCTTTGAGATCACTTTTACTAGCCTGCAATGTTCAAGGATGCATATCAGTATGTTCGTAATTGACAAAAATGTCAACTTTTTACTGGGAGACCTCATCTTGTTGGCCTGCCTCTTAAACCTGTGATTGTTGATGAGCCTTTCAAACAATGGGGAGTAGACTTCGTGGGACCTTTCAACCCACCATCTAGCACTGGGCATGTTTATATTCTCATAGCCACTGATTATTTTAGTAAGTGGGTGGAAGCAGCCCCCACTAAGAAAGTGAACTCTCAAGTTGTGTGTGAGTTCCTTTTAAATTATATTTTTGTCAGGTTTGGGGTACCTATTAAGATAGTAGCAGACAATGCTACATACTTTTCCTTTGAAGAGATCTTGGCTTTTTGTTATGAACATGGCATATCTCTAGATCATTCCTATAATTATTTCTTTCAAGGGAATGGTCAAGTTGAATCCAACAATAAGAACCTGGTGGCGATCATGAAAAATTTAATGGATGACAACCCCCGTGAGTGCCAAAGAAGTTGTTTGAAGCTTTGTGGTTAGATCGAACTACTTTGAAAAGAGCAATTGGAATGGCTCCCTTTGAGCTGGTATAGGGAATAGGAGCACATGTATCTCTACATTTGGAGCTCTCCTCAGCCAAGCTCCAAGCTGTCATTGAAGATTAGTATTTTAAAGATCCTTTGGAGAAAAGTGTGATGCATTTGAGTAGACTAGAAGAAGAAAGGGGGGAATTGGTAGATCATATTACAAAGCATCAGTTGAAGGTAAAGTAGATTTTTGATATGTGGGTGGGGCCTCATGAATTTATGGAGGGTGATGAAGTGCTTCTATTGGACAAAAGACGAGCACCCAGAGGGTCTCACAGGAAATTTGAGTCATTATGGAAGGGCCCATTTATCATTTCTGAAACTCTTGGTTCAAATTCTTTCTGGTTGTCCTACCCAGATGGTGTGAATCTTCCTTTTACTTATAATGGGTAGGACCTCAAGTTATGCAAGCTTTAATGATATATCTAGTCCTACTTGTGTACATATTAGGTAGTTTTTCCTTTCTTTCCTTTTTGTTGTGTCGTAGTGCTCTATTTTTCTTTTCCTTTGTTATCTTTTTCCATGAAACCAATTTTTCTGAGTTCTCTGTATAGTTAGCAATATGCAGTCCCTAGATAGAGCTGATGGTAGGGTCAGTTAGAGTCACCATTAGGAAGTATCTTTGACCCTTCATAGTACATTCATTTGAGGTCCAATCTAGCGCATTCCCTTTATGGTCTTCCCTTTCAGCAATCCTCCAAATGTGCATGTCCTTCAAGTTATCAAGAAATAGCCTCCAAGTTTGTCAAGTTCAATTTTGGCCATCATTGGTTGAATATTTTCCTAAGATTCATGATTCTCATGAACCACTTTGAACCTCTTTGAAATCTGGTTCAAAGTAGTTTGAAGCAATTTAATGGATGATTATTTTTTTTTAACATCTATTTTTTGTAGGTGGGCCCCGGCCTATGTCACCTTTTTGTGGTGAACCACTTTGAACCCCTTTGAACCTTAGTTCAAAGTTGTTCAAAGAGGTTCGAGGATAGATAGCGGGCAGGGTCATAAGTGAAGTGATAGTTGATAGGATAGATGACATGAGTTGATGGTGAAGTAATGGTCAAGTTATTAATATGGATAGCTTGGATTTGATGAAAGTAATGGGGAAAACCTCAGATAAGGTTTTGGGTTGCGATTAGTGAAATCTCTAACATGAGTGAGAGATATTGCTTACAAGATAATTAATGATGTTATTAAATTTTATGGATTTCCAAGATGTCCTACTGTTGAGTCATTATTATTCACATCATTCTACATTAATGTTCCTGACTAATGCTCATTAAATTTGACTATACAGGGAACAATCTTTCAAAAATATAAACAACTCTGTAAGTGTTCTCTTCTTGTTATATTTCTTCAAAGTCTCAGCTATGGGAGAGGGAATTGTTCTGAGTCTGCATAAAATAGGTAGCCCCTAAATCTCTTTTTCATTTCCTGTTGTTGTTTGATAATATTGATTCAAGAGGGGGGGTTTACTTTTATTCTTGTGGGAGAGATCAGGATTAGTATGCATTTCTTTGGGAATGTCAAGAATATGCATTGTCGAGCCCTTGTTGTCATAGATATAGACCTGTTAGGTGTATCAATAGAAAAAATGGCAACTAACCTCACAAACTGTGTAGCGGAAGATCATAGTCTAGAGTTCCTGTAAAGTGGATTATTGGAAGTTGTGGCTTTCCCTCCATTAGCTATATGCCTAGAGTTGGTTTAGAAATGTACTAACAGATATGATGTTAAATCCAAGTTCATAATGAATGCGGAAGGCCAAACCCTTGTGCCAATTAACAGAGAGACTATCATGGTTGTTTTTAAAATCCCAGAGGAATCTCACATCAGTTTCACTCCCACCCAATCTATAGCTCAGTATAGAGAAAACATAGATAAAAAAAAAGTGGCCTGAAAATGGACTCAAACTAATTATAAGGAAGGATCTCGATTTCCTAAAGTCCTCACTAAAGACCATATGAAGCCACCTATACATGATGTGACAGTTTTGATTCACCAGATTAAAGGTTTAGAGCAGGTTCTCCTCTATGAAGAGTGGACATTCCACTTTATAGAAATAGTCTTAGAGGGGAGGCAAAATCTTGATTGGGCAGAGGTTATCGCTAGTTCCTTGAGGGACCAACTTAAACAAGCCCAGGACATTAAGCAAGATTTCTTTATGTCTTCCTATTTGATATATTGTTTGGCATGCACATAGTATCTATCAGCCATTCAACATGTCCCTTAGAATGAAGACCTTTTCATCTATGACTACTATCCCTTATTAAGAAAGGATAAGATTTTAGAAGACTATGGGAAGGTTCATGATGTATTTTCTGGGAAGATTGTGTTAACAATTGGCAGGAGTTCCAAACCAAAGAGTCTCATTGGAAGCACAAAAACTTGTTCAAGTCTATAGAAGTCTATACATTCAATTTCAATGTTTTACTTACATCTAGGTTGGAGGCTTTGATGAAGAACCTCTTAGGCTCCCAAGATATGCCTTTGACTATTTTATATTGGTAGAGGTCTGCAAACAATTGTTCATAGTTATTAAAAAATACCCTGCCAGAAGAAAGATGGCCTTCTATGTTTCCAGTTAAGGTTGCCAACTTGGTCTGTAATATTATAATGGATGCCTCAGTGATAGGAAGAAACCTGTTAATTTTTCACTTGCAATTTAATGAGTTAAGAAGGGGTTTTGTCAATAAGGGCTTTGCTAGACAAGTTTTAAGCCCATGTAATTATCCATCACGTAGTTCGCACCTGGAAGATCTATGGGAAGATCTTAGTGATGAAAAAGTAGTCTAGGAATGGGATCACTCAAGAGTTGTTGTCCCATAGATCAAACTATTGCAGTTAAAGCTTGATATAAAAGCAATAAAAGAAGATAGTTCTGAAACCACAAGTTCAGATGTCATCAATATAGAAGCAAGAAGTCCTCTGGTCATAGATCGGAATAGAAAGGAGGAAGATGATATAAAATTAAGAGCCTAAACCATATTTGGGGTTACAGAGACTTGGTTGATAGAAATAAAATAGAAAGGAACAAAGAACCCTTCTCTTGAAAGGAGGAGTGCAGAATCAACACTAAAAAATGTGAAGCATGTTTCATCTAATGCATCTCCTATGGTTCCTAATGCAAGTAAAGTCACATCCCCTAAGAAAAGGGTGGTTCCTAGTGGACATCCTACTGCACCTAGATGGAGGCCTATAACAAGATAAAAAAGGCATTCTCAGATGGCATCCTTAGGACCTGCCTATCTGGATATTGAGATTAACGATGAGGATATTTCTTTTCCATTGGATCAACAAGAAAAGATTCAAGAAATTCTTACCAGTAACACAAAATTACCTCAGGTTGAGAGCACTCCTATCAAAATGTCTAACAATCAGATAGTCACTGGTTTAGTTCCTCCTTGGTTAACCGAATCAGTGAGTAAAAGGAAGAGTTATAAGCCTATCTCACTTCCTATGAAAGAGATTGTCACCAAATATGCCACCCGAACTCCTAAAGAAAAAAGAATGAATAGTGATGCAAGGTTATCTACTAATCCATCTACTGGGAAGGTGACTGCATAAATAGAAACCTTCAGGCCTAAAGAAGGAATTCAGGAACTAGAGGTGGAAGACTTTTAAATCACTAAGATGGAGGATGGTGTTCTAAACAGGGACTCTAGAGATCATCTTTTTAAATTTTTAGCTGATCATATGCTCGTGTAGTTGAAAAAAGATGGGAGAGAGAAACATGAGTTTAAACAGCTCGTATCTACCATGGCTGAGTTTCTTTCCTCACTCACAGATGTTGGAGCACTACCACTAGCCCAGTCCTCACAAGACTTTGATCTGAATTCAACTGAAAGCCAAAGGCTAGTAAAATAGATGCAAAAGGATAGAGTCCTGATGGAGGTTATGAAATCTTGGATAAATAATGTAATTGATGAAGGGAGTGCCTTCATACAAGGGTTTATATCTACCTGCTTAGACGGCGAAGGATTACTTGGTGAGATTCAAAATCTGGTCCCAAGCTGGGAAAAAGAAGAAGAGAAATGCACAATGGTTGTCATATAGGTTCAAGAAATAGAGATGTATGGTGTGACTCAATTCTTATCAAAAAATCTGATGAAGTTGGTAGACCCTTATATGCTATTCATCTTGAAATAGAATTTTGGTTGGAAAAACACAATGTTTAAAGCTGTGATTTCTCAAGCCAAACCAATAGAGAAAGAGGTACTAGATATGCACACAAATGCCCTTTAAGACATCAAGATAGTAAATCCCTCAAGTATTTTACAGACTAATGAAGGTAATAGGGATGTAGATGCCATGGTTAAAGTCTTTATAGATACCATTAATGCTCTAAAAGAAAATGAAGCACCGACAGTTCAGGATATCACCAGAATAGAAAATATGGAATCCATGTTGCTGCTAAACAGGGGCTAGTTACCTAAACAAGTAGAGAGGATCAAGGAGTTAAGATGGGAGAAGAATGTGACTCATGCAAAGTTGACAGGTCTAAAGAATCTACATTTTTAGCTAGGTCAAGAATTGGTGAACATGTTCCAAACCTAGAAGCTCGTACAAACAGTCACGTCAGAAGGCCTTGGAGGGAGTTAGAATTTTTTGGGATTGCGTTTACCTTTATTTCTATTTTAAAAGACACATGTTCTGAAACTCTCATTTTACTTGTATAACTAGTTTGTAATAATTTTTCTGGTGTCTAAGAGGTCATGTTTTTCTAGAGGCTCTCTCAGACCTAAAACTATAAATGCTAGTGCATTGAACTGTGAAAGGGTTAGAAATTACAGATAGAAAAATAGATAGCTTTTCTAAGTAGATAGTTAGAATAGTCTTTAAAGTTCTGAAATAGTTTGTGACTTGTTTTGATTAGCCTTTGATCTGATCATATATGAATATATAGATCCATGGTTTGATTTAGATCTTTGAATCAAAATATGGAATGTATTGGTTACTTTGAGAATTGGTGCATTTATATCTATGCACGTATTATTTATACTTAGTCACTCCCGATTTCTTGCTAGTTGTTTCTTCTTGAGTTATTCTATAGGTTCTTTGTTTTATAAGTAATTAGTAGATCTCAGTATTCTTCATAGTTGAATTTATTCATCTTCTTATTCTTGAAATTACCTCAATACCCAAGAGTATTTGAGTGGTCCTTCCACACTTTCTGGTGAAAAGTGTATGTATTTACTTTTATGTTAATCATTCATTGAATATCCTACAAGGAAGCTGAACCTTCAAAATTAAGAGGGAAGCAATTTATGATGCTTACCCAACTATTGATGAATTTTTTTCCTTCAAAGGCATAGAATTTTTGTATTTAATTCCATTTAAAAAGAAGAAGACAAATATGTTCGCCAACAAAACCCTAGACCACGGTCCTGGTGCAAACTGCCTCACAGTTAGCGATCTATTTACACACTCAAGAACTCCTACTCTCATACCATTTGATGAAGGGTGCTCCCCTTAATACCACAAACACATAACCGAAATAGAGAAATAACAAAAATTTGCAAGAACAGAAAATGGGCTTCTTATTATCTCCACAAATGTGGAATTACAAATTTCATAATTACAATATGCAAAGCCACATGGGCATTTTCCCTTATAATATTCTATGGGAAAAAGCCTCAAATTATTACCCAGAACTACTCTAAATTGCTCCCAAATGCCTATGACAACACTACAGTCTTCCTTATATAGGCAATTTTCCACCATCTGGGAAGGTTCCAGAATTTAGCCAATAAGGTTGACCAAACTTAGAATTATTTTATTTTACAATTTATTACATTAGAGTTAGCTCAAAAAATCTTTTGAAACCCAAATAGAAATTTTGAAGGAAATTTATTTTCCGCAATTTTAGTTGGCCCAACTTTCGGAGACCATAAGTCTGTTAGGAATAGTCCCAAGAGATAACTGAGAGGTGGGGTGGGGGGGGGGGAGGTGAATCAGTTATCTACAAGATTTAGTTCTTTATCCAATTAAGTATACTTAAACATAAAGCATAATCACAATGAAAGAACACATGAACACAAAACCAATATTTTGGTTACGGGGAAACCCAAATAGGTAAAAACCCCAATGGGACTTGATACCCACTAATATTATGTACTAGTGTATAATTATCATTGTTAGAAGATCCTTTACCCTATTAGGAGTAGCTTTACAATATATTAAGTATAGTAGACTTGGTCAAGGGTCAGACCCTGTTAGGAGTCTTTTACAATTGTCCCTGTTAGGGGAGAGTACACACTATCTGAGAGCTCACTGCTCAAATGGGTGAAGGCCACAACCTTCTGAATAATAGATACACACTATATCTAGATCTTGGTGAACTGCACTTTGACCTTCTATCTGGATCTATTCCAATGAATAAAACAAATACTTAACTCGGTCACATAGACCTTCTTCTAATGTCTCAACACTTCACACACTCTGCTCTGCTCTTCTTAATCAACCATGAACCACACTCAAGCAATCACAAATGACAGCCTATAAATATCTTTCCTCCAAATGATATAAACAAGTCAGCCTATTAGAACCACCTTGAAATCATAATAGAGAAATCATAAAAATCTCCAATAAACATTCTATTGGCTCTACTATGCACGCAACACAATATGGGACCTGTCCAATAAGATAATTGTAGATGCACGCTACACATTGTTGGCTCTACCAAAACAATGGGAAATTTCTAGGTAAGATGAATTAACTCATGCACTCTTAACTAAACATAAATAACACTTCTCCAAGCTTAAATCCAAGGGTGTATACCCTAAAGTTAGATGCAACTCAAGAACCAATAAAGTCTCTATCGGCTCTTCTGAACAAACACAAGAAACTGCTACTAGCAAATAGTGACTACATAACTTCACTTCTACTCATCAACAGACTATGTGTCCATAACCAAAACATCACTAACATGTCTTCAACATAAATCCAAGTGCACAAAGCTCCATCATAACTATATGGACAACCATACATAGAACACTACCTATTACTCTATTAGGAACACTGTTGACACCAGTTGCTCTATAACTTTCTATACTAATAGTTAACCTCTATGCCAATGATATCATGTCCATGCTACATATATTGAAATCTTACTACATAAGACTTCCATGCATGCTACTTTCCATATGTTGTCATCAATGACAAACATACACTCATTACTAGGCTGCTGGCAAATCTCCAACAGTCTCCCCCTTTGGCATTGATGGCAACATGTGGAATGAAAAACTACCACCAACCCAAATGAACATTTCCTTTATAACATTCTCCATTTCCTCTTCAAAACTCCCCCAAAGATGAATCATCCATCTGCTACAATATTTTCTAATATTCTCCATTTGCTCAATTGTATTGTTGTCATAACTGAATGTTGTTCCCCCCTTAATATATTACTCATCTTTTTACTTCTATTTTTTATGACTCTATATATACTCCCCCTTTGACATCAATGGAAAATGGCACCATTGATTTTAAACACCAGTAATACTCTTGAGGTAGAGTAGTAAACCTTCGACCAGTCCCTGAGGACTGATGCCTTTCCTTCTTTCTTCTAAGACAAATTGATGAAGGCAATGACTCCCAACTTCTCCCTGAGATACTCAAAAGTATCCTTAGGCAAGGGCTTTGTGAATATATCTATCAACTGATCTTTAGTACTCACATAGTCCAACTTGACTTCTTTCTCTACCACTTTCTCTCTTAGGAAGTGATACTTGATCTCAATGTTCTTTTTCTTTGCATGCATCATAGGGTTCTTTGACATATTGATAGTGCTAGTGTTATCACAGTGAATAACAATAGGATAATCAATCTGAATTCCAAAATCATTTATCATCTACTTGATCCAAAAAATTGTATAACAATTCAAGGCTACTACAACATACTCCACTTCTGCTGTTGACTGAGAAATATAATTTTTTTTCTTGCTTGTCCAAGTGACTAGTCTATCACCAAGAAACACTGCTCCACCTAAAGTGCTCTTTCTGTCATCAACACATCCTGTCCAATCTGCATCAGTTTACACATGAACCTCAACATTTTATAAATTAGGATACCATAGAGCATAATTTATAGTGCCCTACAAGTATCTAAATATTCTTTTTACTACGATGAGGTGACTTTGTTTAGGCTCTTCTGTAAATCTTCCAACTATGCCAACTACATTGGAAATATCAGGTCTATTCTAAGTAAGATATATGAGTTTCCCAATCATAGACTTATACAATGTTATATCTACTAGTGGTGAGTCATATTCTTTTGTAATCTTGCATCTAGTGATCATAGGGGTTCCTACTAGCTTGCAATCATCCATCTTGAATTTCTTTAGTATCTCTTTCACATACTTTGACTGATTAATAAAATTCCTTTTTTCTGTCTGCTACACATTTAATCCCAAAAAGTATTTGATAGGACCAATCATATTCATCTCAAACTCATTCTTCATTTCTGATAAGGTGAATCCTTATGGCTACTCAATGTATATTTCTTCTTTCAAATCTCCATTTAGGAGTGCTGACTTGATATCCATCTGATAAACTTTGAAGTTTTTGACTATAGCATAGGCTAGAAACAACTTGATAGCTTCTAATCTTCTCGTAGGTGCAAATGTGTCTGAATAATCAATGCCTTCTCTTTGTGCATATCCCTTACATACTAATCTTGCTTTATTTCTTACTACTATACCATCTTCATTCATCTTATTTCTGAATATCCACTTTGTTCCAATCACATTCTTATCACTAGGTCTTGGGACCAGTTCCCAAGTGTCATTCTTAATAATTTGATCAAGTTCTTCTTTCATAGCATCATGCCAATATGAATCATTACAAGTATCTTCAACACTTAAAGGTTCAATCTGAGATAGTAAACATACCACTTCACTGCTAGCTGAGTTCTTTGCTTGTGATCTTGTTAAGACTTTGCCACTATGATCTCCAATGATGTTTGCCTTGGAATGATTGCTTGATGTAAACTTTGGAAATTTAGGTGATGTTGACTCATCAACCTTAGGAGTATTTTCTTCACTTGTCTCAGGGTCATTGAATAACACATCAATAATGTCAAACATTTCCTCAATAGTTGTCTCACTAGTGGAGGGTCTAGGTTCTTCTTCAATCATGGGTGAGTAATCATGATATCTTTCTTGAATCATAAACTTTTCATCAATCTTTACATGAGAACTTTCAATGATATTTTTCAATCTTAAATTGAAACATCTATAAGCTTTACTTTTAGTAGAGTAACCAAGAAAAAGACCTTCATCACTTCTTGCATCAAACTTGCCTACTGCTTCATCCCTCTTGATGTAGCACTTGCTTCCAAAGATTCTAAAGTATTTTACTATGGGAACATTACCAAACTGGGCTCATAAGGTGTTTTGTTAGTGCCTGGCCTCAATTGAATTCTATTGATGGTATAGACTGTTGTATTGACCACATCTCTTCAATAGGTGTGTGAAACCTTTCCTTCTATCATAATAGTGTGTGCTGTATCAAGAATGATCATATTCCTTATCTCCACAATTCCATTCTGCTGAGGGGTTCTAGGTGGTCTTAACTATCTCTTTATGCCTTGTTCTTCACAGTACTCATAAAATCTATTAGAGGTGAATTCTCCTCCTCTATCCGATCTCAAACATTTTATCTTTAGTCTAGATTCATTCTCAACCTTAGCTTTGAATATTTTGAATTTCTCAAATGCTTCTAACTTATCTTTCAAGAATGCAACCCACATCATCCTAGAATAATCATCAACAAACAAAATGAAATACCTTTCACCGTAGTATGATCTTGTTTGAGTTGGACCACATAGGTCTGTATGAATCAAATCCAACTTGTTTTCAGCTGAATTCTACTTGCTCCTAAATGAATTTCTCACATGCTTCCCCATCACACATTCCTTGTATATAGTATCAACTGGATTTTCTATGCTAGGTAGATCTCTTACCGCCTTAACATTTCTTATCTTTACTATGTTATCAAAATTGATATGACATAGTCTTTTATGCCACAACCAACTATCATCAACTTTAGCAACAAAACAACTTGCTTTTGGATTGAGTTGAAAAACATTACCTCTTGTCTTTGAGCCCGATGCAATCATAACACCATATTTTTTGTTAATGATGCATTTGTCATCTTTGAACTCCAACTAATAGCATTTTCCAAGTAACTATCCAACACTGAGAAGGTTATGTTTCAAACCATCAACATAAAGAACATCATCAATACTATTCTTTCCATCCAAGGGGATGGCTCCTCTATCAACTATTGGTTTAGGAGTGTTTTCTCCAAATTTTACCACACCACCATTGTATTTGTCCAAATGAACAAACCTTCCTTTATCACCTATCATGTGATGTGAACAACCACTATCTATAATCCAGTCTATCCTTATGTTAGCTTGTGAAATCAATGCAAGCTCTTGATTCTCTTTCTTATCTTCATGAGTTGTCTTATTATTCATTTTGTCTATAATAGCAATGAATCTAATTTCTTCTTCACCAGATTCTTCATCTGAACCTCCATCTCCAATATAGTAGCATTCTTTAGAATACTTAGGCTTGTAATCCTTTTTGAACTTTCTAGCTCTTGTGGGACACTTAGATACAAAGTGACTGATCTTATTACATGAAAAGAACTTAAATGGGAATTGACCTTCATTTTTCCTTTTCCTTTCTTTTCTCTTTTGGCAATCATAGCAATAAAATCATCTAATGTTTTCTCTTCATCATCATCATAAAAATTACCACAAGTATTTGTAGATTTCTTACCATGAATTGTTTCTTTGAAAGTTGTCTTTCTCTTTGGTTGTGCCTTCAATCTTGATATATCAAAAGCTAAGATTTTTATGATCAAGGTCCCTCTCTTAAAATTTGATGTAAGCTAGATGGTTTCATTAAGGATGTTGATCTTGCTTTCATATTCAGGAGTAAGAGCAGTCATTAACTTGTCCATAATGTCCTCCTCTGAAATCTCTACACCATTGTTCCTGATTCTAGCAACTACTTCATTTATTCTTTGATTATAAGCTCTAATATTTTCCTCATGAAACATCTCTAATGCATTGTATCTTTTCTTCCATTTCTTTCTACACACATCCTTTTCTTGTTTGTCTCCTTCAAATATGTCTTCTAGGTGCTTCCATATTTTATGGGATATATCTACCTTTTTTACTTCTGAAAATTCACCATCAGATAGGGCACTGATAAGGGCTTCTTTAGCAATAGCATTATAATGAAACAATTCCTTTTGTGTGTTAGTAGCATCATATTTTGCAAGGTCTTCTAAAGTAGGAATCTTGGCTTCTTTGATAGTTACATTAAAAACTTCAAAAGAAATGCACTGCAAATGAGTCACCATCTTTTTCTTCCAATCAAGATGATTCTCTCCATGAAACTTAGGACTTTCTTTCCTAAAGTATGTCATTTCATCAACCTCAAGCTATTAAACTTTCTCTCCGAAGCACTTGGCTCTGATACCAATTGTTAGGAATAGTCCCAACAGATAACTAAGAGGGCGGGGGGGGAGGGGGGGGGTGAATCAGTTATCTACAAGATTCAATTCTTTATCTAATTAAGTATACTTAAACATAAAGCATAATCCCAATGAAGGAACACATGAACACAACCCTAGTATTTTGGTTACAAGGAAACCCAAATAGGTAAAAACCCCGATGAGACTTGATACCCACTAATATTCTATACTAGTGTATAATTATCCTTGTTAGAAGACCCTTTACCCTGTTAGGACTAGTTTTACAATATATTAAGTATAGTAGACCTGGTCAAGGGTAAGACCCTATTAGGGGAGAGGATGCATTGTCCTAGAGCTCACTTCTCAAATGGGCGAAGGCTACAACCTTCTAAATAATAGATACACACTATATCTAGATCTTGGTGAACTGCGCTTTGAATGGCTATTTGGATCAGTTCCAATGAATAGCATAAGTACTTTACTTGGTCGCATAGACCTTCTTCTAATGGCTCAACACTTCGAAAACTCTTCTCTGCTTTGCTTAATCAACCATGAACCACACTCAAGCAATCACAAATGATTGCCTATAAATATCTTTCCTCCAAATGATATAAACAAGTTGGCCTATTAGAACCACCTTGAAATCATAATAGAGAAACCATAACAATCTCCAATAAACATTCTATCAGCTCTACTATGCACGCAACACAATTTGGGACCTATCCAATAAGATAATTGTAGACGCATGCTACACACTATCGGCTCTACCAAAACAACTAGAACTTTCTCTGTAAGCTGAATTAACTCATGCGCTCTTCAGAAAACATCAACAACACTTCTCCAAGCTTAAATCCAAGGGCACATACCCTAAAGATAGGTTCAACTCAAGAACCAATAAAATCTCTTTTATCTCTTCTGAACAAACATAGGAAACTACTGCTGGTGAATAGCGACTACATAACTTCACTTCTACTCATCAACAGACTATGCATCCATAACTAAAACATCACTAACATGTCTTCAACATAAATCCAAGCATGCAAGGCTCCATGATAACTATACAGACAACCATACAGAGAACACTGCCTTTTACTCTATTAAGAACACTACTGACACTAGCTGCTATATAACTGTCTGTACTAACAGTTAACCTCTATGCCCATGATATCATGTCCATGCCTCATATACTAAAATCTTACTACATTAGACTTCCACACATGCTACTTTCCATATGTTTTCATCAATGACAAACATACAATTAGTACTCGCCTGCTGGAAAATGTCCAACAAAGTCATCACCCGTTCACCTGATTGACTATTATGACCCCATTTCGGAAAGGGTTTGAATTTCTCTACAATGCCTAAATCAAGAAAGCTACATTCAATCAAAGTTTTGACCTCATATGGGGCCTCTAAAGCATTCAAAACTGAGTTCAAAGTTTCAGTACCCTTCTGCCAATACCAAAAAAATTTAATAACTTCAAAACTAAACTTGATCTGGAAACTTTACTGGTATGCTGATATGACCAAAATGAACCTCTAGGGAAGAAAATAGACCATTTTGAGCTCAAACGGAAAACTTACTAAAAATAGTAACTTTCCAAAAATAGAAGCTCTGCACAAGATAGCCCTTATTGAAAAAAACCAAAAATATTTTTGGGTGATGCAAGATTGCATATATTAGTTTCTGGATTCGATTGTGTAGATTTTTTTACCATCAATGTTTCGGATCATACTACATGATCCATCATGAGGATGCTAGAGAGCAAGAGGAACATAAAATGGTGGATTGCATATCTAGCTAATAATAAAAGGAAGAGGAAAGAGAAGGGAAGAGGAGAGAGAAGAGAGGTACATAAAGATTAAAAACACATTAAAAAATTATAAAAAATGGCCAGACATATGAAGGATGTACTTTAAGACCAAATAATAAGGAAATAAGAATATGAAAAAGAGAGAGTAAATGTATATTCAAATTCTCAAATGTCAAAAAATTTTGATAAATGAAATGTAGAAGACAGGTGTAAATTATAAATAAATTAATTTCATATGATGATTGCAAGGCAACTACATGTGAATAAAGTGCAAATAAATAAATGCCAAAGTAATAAAAAAAATAAGGGAATGGAAATAAAAACAAGAGTATGATCATGTAGTATGATCTGAAACATTGATGGTAAAAAAACTCTACACAATTGAATCCAGAAACTGATTTATGCATATATATGGATTGTAGAAATCTCATAGATTTGATGCAAGATTGCTCTTACACCCAGGATGGTCCTCCATCAACAAGACCTAACGGTTTGATGTCTACCTTGGAGGCTCATCTATGATGGCCTTTCCTAGATAAGTGATGAGGCTTTGTAATTCAACTTTTAATTTGAAACCATCTCACTAATGGTTGGTCGAAATCATAGTATAACACTAGACTTGGTGTTGACTTCATCAACCCAAATATGCAAATATAAGAAAATCTCTAATTTAAGAATTAAGGTCAAAGCTAAGTGCACATATACAATTATTTAAGGATTAGTGGTTTATTTATAAGATTTAATTGATGTTGGAATAATATAGGATACATGAAAATACAATCAAGAAGCAATTTCTATGAAAATTAGATCATCGAATAGCAACTTGGTGCCTAAAGAAGTAAACTAAGATATTAAGAGAGCAATAGTTTGATCTAGAAGATTAGGTTTCAATAAAATTAAAAAAATAGATACTTTAAATGATAATCATACAAAAAAATAATACTAAGACAATTAGCTAGTCAGTTCTAATGTACAACACTTAACAAATAATCAATAGTAAGAAATACTTGTAGATAGATCTTTCTTGTAAAACAATTTAATACCTCAATTAAATACCTTGTAGTTAAGTTTCTATTAAATCTAAATATCACAATGAATGTCACTCTATTTATCATGAATAGATAAATAAAAATATCACTATCTTGAAAATATAAAATGATAATCTTAATGCAGTAAATGATGAAACCATTTTTCTTCTGCCATAACCCCATATAAGAATATTAGGCATAATCATAGAGATTTAGCAATCAAAGTTAGTTCATGAGATTTTTGATAAAAAATAATCAAAGCAATATGGGGAAATTTATTTTAGAAGTCTCTCTATCATCTCAAACAAGCCTAATTTTTTTCAAAAAAATCTAACTTCATAACTTTTAATAGTAATTTTCTAAAAGCCTCTATTATTTGATCTTTTCCACTAAAGAACAAGTCTAATATAGGATATATACATATTGGTTTTTGTTGGAAGGAGGTTCCAATGACTCACACAGACTGCACTAAATTATATAGAGAATCACCCTAGTAAACATAGTGAGAACCTAATTATCTCTTAAGGATAACCTCAAATCACATTTTTTATAAAAAAAAATTCACTGTTATGTTGATATAGTAAAAATCAGAGACCAACATTCAACTTTCTTTGTTATTACTAAATTTACTAGGACCATTTTTTAATTTTATTTAATTATTAAGTTTGATTCAATTTTTCTTCTTTCAAAGAATCTAATCCAAGGGTGAACCCACAATAGTGGGTTACACTTTTTTGCCTAAATGGACATTGAACTATACATTTTGAAAAAAAAAAAAGATTTGGATGCATATTGTCATTAAACCATTTGAAATAAGAAAATGAAATAAATTAGAGTCTTTTAGGATTTTCTGTCTAGATTCTAAATATATTTTTTATTTTTATTTTTGAATTGATTTCAATGGTTTTTTCTTTCTCCCACAAAAATTGGTATGTTGCTGAAAACGTCATTTTCAAAGAGTTGCATTGTTTTCATACAGCATAACTTTTTTTCTAAAATAGATATCAATGTGATTATTTTGAAATTAGTTTTGTAACATCCATATGGAGGGCATGCAATTGGTTCAATGACATTATCATGATTATTTCATATTGTATTAATGTTTGAAGTTGACTAAACCGTAACTTTGACATACCTTAACTACATAGCTTATAACTTGTTGTGTATTTGTCTAATTTCATTTTTATTTTTTTATAGAAAGAGAACTTAAATACCTAGGGCATAGATATTTTTATAAAAAAAATTTTTCTCATTTACTATTTTTCCATAAGCATCAAACATAGAGGTAGCCATACGATGACATATCTATGTTTACTAGAACTAAAAATACAAAGTCATAATAAACTTAATATATATTAACATTATAATCATTGGAAAGATTTAAATTCTCAGTAGTGCCTTACTACATAGATAGGTTTCTCAAATGGATTCATTTGATCTCCCAATAGATAAAGGCAAAGTGATTTTTTGTCAGCATTTTAATACGTACAAAGAAGACTCCATTGCGGGTATGAATGAGGAGTATAGATGTTACATCAATGTTTTTTTTATCTAAGAGGATTTGAGCTAACCATTTGCAATTCATTGCTTCAAATGGAACCTCTCAAGGCTTAAATAATCATATTTTATTAAAAATATGTTATTTCAGCAAAAATGACCATGTCTAAAATACTGTAACCCACTATTATGGCATCACCCCCAATATAAGAAAATAAACATATTGAGAACCTAATCCAACAAGAAAAAATAAATTCATATATACAGAGGAAAATCTTTCTCTTTGATGTTTGAAGAGTTCTTCTAAAATTGTAGCAAGAGAAATATAAACTAGAGGAATATAAATTATTTTACAAGCAACACCACATAATCTAAACTCATAAGAAAAATATAAGTTTTACACAGTTATAGGGAGTAATTGTAATGTAAAAGATGTTTAGCAGTCATAATTTTTTCATCAGCATTTGATACTTAACAATTGCAATGCAAACGAAGAACAAGATTAGAAGTTTTGGCAATAAAAGGTAGAGGGTTGTGGGTGCATGATATATAGGGCTGTCAAAAATGTACCTTAATAGTAATTCGTCACATAATCTCTTTATTGTCTTTCTCTCTTTTATTATTTGGAGAAAAATGTGGCTGGAGGTTTTTTCTTATGTTTCTTTAGCCTAAAATAATATGGTGGTACTTTTTCTAAGGAAGGAATTGGGTTGATTGATGTTTATTTTCTTATGTAGTGCTCTAAAGGTCATAACTTTTGGCTTGGGAGTCTGATTTCAGAGCTAAAATTTTATGTGAAGAAGTGTCTTGCAGAGTTTAATAAAATGAAAATATTGACTCAAATCTTATGATCTCTATGATTCCCTGTATCAATATAAGTAAATTTATTTTAATGCAAATCATTTTAATATTCACATGTCCCCTTTAAAACAGTAACTAAAGTGCTCTCCAATTAAGGGATTTTAATATTTTTTTGTATTATTTTATAAACATCCATGAGGTTAGCCTCCTTTCAATTAGGGGAATGACCTTTCCCATTTCTCCTTGTGAGTTCATGGCTTGTATTTGCATTGTTGTGCCATAACCCTCATCAAAATTTTCATGTTACTACAATAGAAGATTCAAAATATCCAAAAAGGTGAATTATATTGATGAAAACTATTTATATTCAATTATACATCTATACAATCAAAAAATCATTACTTCTACAAGAGAGCTAAAATCCCTTTCACAATGATTGTGATAAAATTGCCATAGAAGTTTGCACTTCCAGAACCAATAACAATTGATGATACCATTATTCTAGGCATTCCAATGGGTTATGAAATGTGTAACTTATTTGGATACTTTTTGAGATCCTCACAATCATCTCAACCACCATCTTCACGACACAACAACCTTGCATGATTTATACCATGATGTTTCATAGTGATTTTCTTATATTCAAGTCCCTTAGAAAACTTCATTAATTATAATGGTTTTACTTGAACCACAAGTCAAACTAGATTATCTAATTTAAATTCATTTTGCATTGTTTCTTTCTTTTCATACTAAAATACCCTAGTTTAACACTAGGTCAATGCATCACCTATTTTGTAGTTTCTCAAAATTCCAATTTAATCAAACCATTAAGTTATTGCTTGATACATTCATTGCTTGTTGTCCCCAATTTATCAAAAAATATTGAAACAAATCCAAGGACTTGTTCTAAATTTAATATGTTTTATTAGTAAGCATCTAAAGATGTTTATCTATGTTTCGTCGCTAAGATGAATCACTATTTACAAATGTATAAGGTTCGAAGGTCATAGAAGTAATTTCATACTCAAAATTCAATTTAAACAAAAAAGTTCAAATTTACAATTACACTCTATGATCCATCATTGAACTAAGAAAATTGTACAACAAAAATTCAAATTTATAAAAAACCAAAAATCATAACTCTAACCACAAATTCAACCTTATTGAAATTTTCAATAACCCAATTCATATTTTATCACTTTACTTTCATTAATCCTAAAATCAAACAATTTTGAATATATTTCAAAATTTATATATATAAAATAGGCAATTACCTACCGGCTATTGAAATTTTAAAAAAAATACATCTTCACTACTTTTACTTTTCAGATATCCAAATTCTACCTTAGAAAAATGTGATCAACTCGAAATATAATTGATAAAAATGGTCATAATTTGATAGAAAGTCTAAACAACAAACTAAAATGTAAGTGTTACCAAAAAGACACTTGTTATTGTTTCGGAATTTTATAAAACTTACATTTTAGTTTTCTATTTAGCCAATATTTGATTTGGCAACCTCACAATACTTATCTATACACGTGTAGCAACCAATCTTGGTACTCAAAGCTAAGTTCCTAGGATCTTTGGCAAACAGAAAGCCTTATCTCTAACTAGAGAATTTTTCCTCTGTACTCTCCATACAATGCATCTGTACTCTCCATACAATGCATTTGATTCATTCAACAGTTAAATCTCGTCTTCAAGTACCTGTGCTCTTGGCAAAACTTCTAAATCTCACATGCAGAAAATAACAATGTTCTTTCAAATTTGGCAACTAAGACCTACATTGCAGACAAGAATCCCATTGACCTAATTGTGGCATCTCAGACCATTATCAATTACAGTCCCCCACAAACACAGAATAAGCATCTGTAAACCCAAAACTCCATTAAAATGACACCTGTAAAAGGAAGTATGACAGATGTTGAGTTCATTAATGCCTCGTCTATCTAAAGGTTTTGTGTTTCTTTTAAAATGCCATCTGTTTCTCCATAATTGAATGGCCCTTTCAGTTTGAAAATAACGTTCTTTTGGTACTCTCTGTATGAAACGAAAGCAATGGAATTGTTTTTGGGCACACCTGTGTTTTGAAAAGAACATTCACTTGGTTCTCTGTACATGAAAGGAAAAGAAATGAATTTTTTAATGGGCACACCTGTATTTGAAAAGATAGCATGAAAACTACTGAAAAATACAGGTCAAGCTTAACGAGTTAATGAATTCTTTTGGAAAAGTTCAGTGTTTACCCATTATTTTAGCTCGTGAATGTCCCAATCATTTAACGAATAAATTTAGCGTCCACCTCAGGTGCTTGTTTTTTACTGATCGCGTTATCTCTTCGCGACACGTGAAGCGATCTTTTTTGTACGGATTAACGTCGATACGGGCAGATGAAAACTTAGTTTGATGCTGACATGCTTGTACTCCCGTACAAATTAACGCTGTAAAGAATTGATGGCTTTGTGAAAGTGTTTTAGTGTTTAACAGGAGCGCAATCAAGGGGAGAAATATTTCAAAGTTTATGTTCGTTGCTCATCATAATATAGTACCTATATTATTAGTTTCTGCCATGGGCAAGAATATTTATGCATTCATGTTTTTTTTTTATTCTATTAATTCTACCAATCAGTATGATGAATTTAATATTTTCCAGAAAAAGTATGTAGTCTATATTTATCTTTTATTTTCAATATTTCTATATATATCATTTTGCAAACATGTGATTGGTTTAGAGAGTGAATAGTCACTACTCAAAATCAAAATAATAGATTTTTTTTTTTCAAGTCACATTTATATATGTTATAAAAAATATACATGGAAGTCAAAGTATTCATGCTTATTAAAGAGACCCCCTACCCATTTATTGTACCCACAAAATCTATCTCATAGTCATTTATTTAAAACACCATACCTATTTATTTTTGACTACTACTATATTTATCTTTTATTTTCAATATTTCTATATATATCATTTTGCAAACATGTGATTGGTTCAAAGAGTGAATAGTCACTACTCAAAATCAAAATAATAGATTTTTTTTTTCAAATCACATTTATATATGTTATAAAAAATATACATGGAAGTCAAAGTACTCATGCTTATTAAAGAGACCCCCTACCCATTTATTGTACCCACAAAATCTATCCCATAGTCATTTATTTAAAACACCATACCTATTTATTTTTTACTACTACTATATTTATTTTTTATTTTCAATATTTCTATATATATCATTTTGCAAACATGTGATTGGTTCAGAGAGTGAATAGTCACTACTCAAAATCAAAATAATAGATTTTTTTTTTTTCAAGTCACATTTATATATGTTATAAAAAATATACATGGAAGTCAAAGTACCCATGCTTATTAAAGAGACCCCCTACCCATTTATTGTACCCACAAAATCTATCCCATAGTCATTTATTTAAAACACCATACCTATTTATTTTTTACTACTATTTTATCTATTAAACATAAAATAATAAAATAAAATGAAAAAAATGAATAAAAGAATAATATTTATTGCAGATGTTTAAGTTTCATACAATATAATATTATTAATGTTAAATTGTACTATTTGCTAGTATGTAACAAATTACACTAAACTTTGGCAATAACTTTTAATGCTAAATAAATATTATACCTAATCTATCTTAGAGAATTTGTTGTGCATGTTTCATGGAGATTTAATTTTATTTACTGTCATATTGTTACTTCTGTGATATAATTAACCTACACACAATCGCATAACTTTCTCCTTCTAATTTATAAATTAATGTATCATTCGCTTCAAGTTTATCATTTCTATTAGTTAGCTTCCAACAAATTACATTTAACTTTGGCAGGAACTTTGACGCTTTGCGTCCTTGTTTAAAGAGACATCACTCTATTATTTAAAGGGACAACATCTTTGTTTTTTTTTTTATTAATATAAAAAATAATAATATTGATATGTAGGAAATATTTTCTACATTAAGTTCAATTTTTTTAGAAAGTTCAATATTTCACTTGTGGCATAAAAACTTATTTGTACTATTCATTCTCATTAAATATGGGTTCTTGTGAGCCACTACACACTCGAAAGCTATTTAGTTAAATCGTGATAGCAATATCATAACATAACAATAGTGTTTACCAATTTTTAATGTTTCACCTCTATTAGCATCCCTTAGATGTAATGAATGTTAAATGTAACATTCACTCTCATGAGAGATGGCTTCTTGTGAACCACTTCTTATGAAACATGCGTCAATAAATTTGACTTCAAATCTAGATAATTGAATCTCAATATCAATATCATAACATAACAATGTTATTTTTCAATTTTTAGTGTTTCACCTTAGTGGGCATCACCTGGATGTAATGAAAGTCAAATGTACTATCCTTTCTCATAAAATGATGGGTTCTTGAGAACAAGAACTTTTGAAACATGAGTTAATGAGTTTGATTCAAAAATTGCATAGATGAATCTATTGAGTTGTGATCATATTTAGGATAGAGGAATTTTATTTTATTTCTTATTTTCTAAATATATGATGAGCCCAATTTTTAATGATGAAATTAGATTAGCTTTTGATTAGATTTATACTTTTGTGAGGATGCAAATCTATATGAGACAACAATGTTCAAGTAAGTACAGTATATTGCACGCACACACACACACACACACACACACACATATATATCTATGTGTGTATGTATATATATAAATCTATATTTATGTATATGTGTGTGTGTGTGTGTGTATTTATATATATACATATATGTATGTATGTATGTATATATATGTACTATATATATATATATATATATATATATATATATATATATATATATATATATATATATATATATATATATATATATATATATATATATATATATATATATATATATATATATATATATATATATATATAATGCTTCACAATACTAATATATAGAGAAGGATAGATATATCAAATGTGTTAGGTTGGTAGGCCACTTAAACATTAGCTTTCATTGATTGGAATCATTCGACCAAATTTACAATGATTACGACTCTATCTTAGCTAGGGATGATAATTTCTATCCATATAAACAATACAATATACTCATGTATTGTAAGAGAAGAATATCACATCAACGTGATATTCAAAGTTATGGTATATCCACATATATTGAGAAGACATCCACGACTATCAAAAAGACATCCACCATAACTGATGTTACCTCACAATATCATCAAGATTATGGTATGTTCACAAGTATCAACCATATGATATTCATGATAGTCATATTTTTTCTGGTATGTGCATTGGCATCAAGTCTCATGATGCCTACCAAAGAAGATATCTTCTCATGGCATATCCACGGATGCTACATCTCATAACATCCACCATGACATATCTCAATAATATAACTCACTGTAGTAACACACTACTTAGTTAATATTACGTAAGAGATATGAACTATCATGACATATCCATGGATATCAACCATATAATATCCTTCACGATAGTAGGTTAAAATATTGTTATTAAATTCATCACTTTACAATAGCAACCACATGTAAACATAATTGAAAGATCATCACCTTTCATGATTTTTTCACAAGATCATGGAGTCACACACGTGTCCTCTACCATGAACCATATTAGAGGGTGGTGATAAGGGCTTACACCTCAAATTTTTCTTCAAAGAGAAAAATGCATTAACAATGGCTTGCACCTCAAACTTCTCCCTCTTACAGAAGAATGCATTAAGTATATGTACATGATGATGTGGCTTCCTCTATAGCTCAATATATTTCTTCTATAGGTTTTTGAAATTCCCTCTGAATGCTATTTCATCTTCTTCAAAATGCTTCATCCATCAGCTTAGTCCCATGACTACAAGTATCAAGTATCCATCTATCCATAAATATCAAATACAACTCAATCCCATGAATCAGAGAGTCCTCTGACTACTTTAAATTTTCCTAATCACTTGACATAGTTCACTCGCTCTGAACTAATATGATCAAGATCCTCGAAGATCAAATGAATCAGATACTCTAGCTACTTCCTTTTGTCACAGAAGGATACCCTAATTACACAATCCCAATCATAAAAGATATATCTCTAATAGACTCACATAATCTAGCATAATAAATAAATGAAAACAAAATCCTAGATTCATAATCACTTTGGAGCCATTTTCATAAGATTGAGTCTTGCATAATGCCTCAGTAGCCTACCTAATGCAATTCTTCTTTTCCTACAAGAAAATCCCTGGAGATAAAGGAAAAGATCAAGGAAAAAAACTCTTATAGTCAAGGATGGTGGATCCAGTTAAGGACAGTCCAAACCTTGTAGCGAACAATCAACATAGTGGGATACTCAACAACACAACAACAACAAAATAATTGTTTAACTCTGATTTTCATTAACATGCCCAACTGTAAGGTCTTCCGAGTTAGGGCCAATTACAATAAGAAGCAATTCTGCAAGATCCAAACAGATCCAATACAATCTCAGCTAGTTCAGCTCTGAAAACAATTAGCAACTAATGGAAACTCGAAGGCAAATCTAAACTTGAGCTCATAAGCCTCCAAGAAATCTCCTTGTCTCCAAGTGTGCAAACCACTAGCTCTACAGCTACAACTATCAGATAACAATGTAATCTGCAAGATCATGCAAGATCTTTTCCACAACTTCACCAACTCTAGCTTTGAGAACCTTAGATAGGATTCACTTAGTCTTCCAAGTCATGAACTCCCATCGATCTCCTAATGATCCCTTGATGATCCTTAAAAATCTACCTAAACATCCTATAAATACTAATCATCACCCACAAGTCGGCTAGATGAAACCATTAACTCCCCTCAATAATTATTAAATGCAATATAATTTGGCATCAAAATAGCCTTACAAAAATTTAATTCAATATGTTGGCCTGTAACAACAGCTACCAACAATAAATGCACCAAGTCGGCCCAACAAATCACATAAAACTCTAGTTGGTAAACCAGAACTACTGAGCAACAGTGAAATAATCAAGCATGCTAGGCATCACCGAGCACCATAGACATCACCGAGTAACACTTTCAATGAGCACCAGAGGTTACTGAGTTCCTTCAGTGATCAAGCTTTCTTCAATGACCGAGACCATCAGTCAAGGCTACAACCGAGTAGCATTGGTCAAACACACACCTCCCATGCAGATTCACCAAGTACCCTAGAATGCCCCTGCATCAGACACCCTAGGTTTAAAAATATGTTCATATGTGTGAAGAACATCTTCTAGGATTCAACACATAAACCCCGAACTGGTTCTTCACATACAAGTCCTCCACCTTTTCAACTTGCATATTGTTCCACTTCAGTTTCCTCTGTCTCTTCAAGTCTTTCCTTGACAATACACAGGTCTATTCTCCATACTGATCATTCATTTTCTCTAGATCCACCAACTCAACTCGGCTACCAATACTCAAGCTTCTCCTACCAAGCATTGTATCTAGAAAATGCATTAGGAAAAACTTCATGTCATCCTTCTCAACAGTAAACACATTCCTAACACAGTCATACATAGCTCTGCAATCATGTTGCCAAGGTCTATCAAGCAATATATCACAACTATTCTTCTTCACAATATCACATAACACAAGATCCTTATACTGGCCAATCTGAACATCAATAAAGCAATATTCTCTTACTTCTAGAGCATGAACATCTTGTAACCAGCCAGTCCTATAGGGACAAGGATGCTTCATTCTATTCAACCCAAGTTTTTGAACCATGTCCTCAGCAACAAGGTTATCAGTACTACCACTATCAATAATAACATCATAGAGTTTACCTCTAGACTTGCATTGGGTCCTAAACAAGTTACTCCTTTGACAAGGTTCCTCCTTTGTACTAAGCAATATTCATCGAAGTAGCAGGTTCTCAGATTCAAGTTCATTCTCATTCACTGCATCAATTCTTTGGTCACCAAGATTCTTCTGTGTACATTCAAAAGAATAGTGTCCTTCCTCTCCACAGTTATAACAAGTACCCTTAAAGATAACTCTACCTGTCTTCTTCTTCAGTTTCACAGGTTTCTGTTCATCTTCTGCATCAGTCAATTTATCCTTCACCAAGTGATCAATCTTTTCCTTCCCTCAGGGATTATTATGTTGTTTCCTCTTCAACTTACCTTCTACCTTCAGAGCATACTGATAAGCATCTTCAATAGAATCAATCTTTAGCATACGAAGCTCATCTTGAATATTGAATCTCAAACCATTCACATACCTAGCTACCTTTTCCTTACCAAGCTCTCAATGTCTAGACTGAATAGTAAGTTTGTATAACTCCTCGGTATAATCTTCAACAGATAGATCCTTCTATTTTAGATTCTGCAAATTCTTAAAGAAGTCAAGCTCATAGTCAGAAGGTATGAACTTAGCTTTCAATTTTGTCACCATCAATCTCCACCGATTGATCTTCATTTCACCTTCATCTTCTCTATCTCTCTATAGTTCTTTTCACCAAAGAGCAGCATGTCTTTTCAACTTTTTTGTGCTAATCTCACCCAAAGAGGATCTTTAATTTCTTCCAGCTCAAAGAAATATTCAAGTTCACCAATCTAATCAATCAAGTTCTCAGGATTCAAAGTACAGAGAAAGTAGAAACTTCCATTCAGTAACTGCTACTTAATCGAGCTCTAGATCTAGGCAATTGAGTAGTTTTGTC
Source organism: Chamaecyparis obtusa (assembly GCA_027943335.1). Lineage (NCBI taxonomy): Eukaryota > Viridiplantae > Streptophyta > Pinopsida > Cupressales > Cupressaceae > Chamaecyparis > Chamaecyparis obtusa. The sequence continues at coordinate 4,366 of BSBK01015041.1, read as the reverse complement.
TTCACCAGATATATCCCTCTGATCATCACCACTAGATCCAGTAGGTTCAAAGTCATCAGTAAATTCCTCATAACCATCTTTAGTACCAACATTCTGAGGTACACAAGAAACAACTCTCATGATCTCGGTGACCATGTCATTCTTCATCAACTCCTTCTCAGATCTGAAATCTAATTTCACCTTCTCTGTAATCCTAGATTCAACAGTATCACAGAGATCCGCAAGTACTCTAGGGTCAAATCTTCTCTGAGGCATCCTTAAAGATAAGATAAACCCTCTACAACAAACCCTACACCAACCAACTTGTGGCAATCTCCAAGTTGTATCCAAGTCAGATCTAAACCTGCCACCTTGCACAAATAACTAGGGAAAGATCCACAAGTTCAATGCTCTGGATCTGCAATCTAGATCATACGATCTCTTCACCAACAAGATCAACTTTGCAAGATCAGCCTTGCTAGGTCAACCTTCACTCCACAAGATCAACTCTCTTGCTTTGATACCACCTGATGCAGTCAAGGATGGTGGATCCAGTTAAGGAGAGTCCAAACCTTGCAGCCAACAATTAACACAATGAAATACTTAAAAACACAACAACAAAATAATTTTTTAACTTTGATTTTAATAAACATGCTCGGCTGTAAGGTCTTTTGGGTTAGGGCCAATTACAATCATAAGCAATTTTGTAAGATCCAAACAGATCCAATACTATCTCAGCTAGTTCAACTCTAAAAATAATCAGCAATTGATGGAAAGCCTAAGGTAGATCTAAACTTGAACTCCCAAGCCTCTAAGAAATTTCCTTGTCTCCAAGTGTGCAAACCACTAGCTCCTCAACTACAACTATCAGATAACAATCTGATCTACAAGATCATGCAAGATCTTTTCCACACTTCGTAAACTCCAACTTTCAGAACCTTAGATCCGATTCACTAAGTCTTCCAAGTTATGAACTTCCATCAATCTCCTGATGAACCCTTGAGATCCTTAAACATCTACACAAACATCCTATAAATACTAATCATTAGCCACAAGTCAGCTGGATGAAACCATTAACTCGCCCTAATAATTATTAAATGCAATATAAGTCAGCATCAAAATAGCCTTACAAACATTTAATTCAACATGTCCCAGCCTGTAACAATAGCTACCAACAATAAATGCACCAAGTCAGCCCAACAAATCAGACAGAACTCCAATTGGTAAACCAAAACTACCGAACAATAGTGAAATAACCAAGCATGCCAGGCATCACCGAGCACCATAGACATTTCCAAGTAACACTTTCACCGAGTGCCAAAGGTTACTGAGTTCCTTCAGCGACCGAGCTTCCCTCAATGACCGAGACCGTCGGTCAAGGCTACAACCGAGTAACACCAGCCAAACACACACCTCCCATGCAGATTCATCGAGTACCCAAGAATGCCCCTGCAACACATGAATGCATATAAGAGAGTGACTACAATAAGAAAATAAATGTAATACTTAAAACATAATAAAAATACTTATCTCATAATTTAGGAACAAAAGAAAATCAACATGTCCTTTATGATGCAAGTTGTTGGACAACCAAGGTCCTGTTAACTAGTTATGAAGAATGTGCATGATTTCACAAGCCTTGAAAGATAAGGAGTACATCCTTAAATTTTCTTTTTATAGAGATATCTCTATCATCTAAAATATCACAAGTTTTGTATAGTTCTTTAGTGTCTATAAGTCTAAATAATAGAGACTTGTATCATCTTGCAAGCAATTCATCTGATAGGGCATTGATGAATTATATTAATATAATGTTAATAATCTCATTCAATGATAATCTTGCAAAGATGATGGGGTCTTCTTTTATTCATCACAATTTTCTCATAA
>BSBK01015040.1:2500-59889 GCA_027943335.1 Chamaecyparis obtusa | reverse complement strand
ATATATATATACATACATACATACATACATACATATATGTGTGTGTGTATGTATATATATATATATATACATATATACATATACATACATATACATATACATACATATAATATATATAATATATATATATATATATATATATATATATATATATATATATATATATATATATATATATATATATATATATATATATATATACACATACATACATACATACATACATACATATATACATATATATATATATTTGTATGTATATGTATATGTGTATATATATCTGTATATGTATATATATGTATATGTATACATATACATATATATACATATACATATACATATGTATTGATTCATGTATATATATCTACATATATATACATGAATCAATGGTATCGAGGTGTTGTTGCCTTCTTAATGAGGTTTATTCTATTTTCTTAGTACATTGGATTCCCCATCTTTGACATATTTATGGGCTTCCTACATAATCTCATGAATAAGAATTGGATTATCACTCCATTTATATCATTCCTAGGGTTGTTTTACTTTGCTCTATTTTATTATGATAATGCTTTCTTTAGATCCTAGTTTCTTATATCATTTTTGCATGGATGAGGTGGACTTTCAAGGTTTTTCTTGCAGGCTTGAGATTGATTTTCATGGGATTTATCTTATCTTGTCTTAGCTATTTTGGGTCTCCCAGATTCTCAAAGTACTTTACTAGTAATATTTGCATATATGTTAAAGGCTAATTTGTTTCATCTAAAGGACTCTCAAGGGATAATTATTCTTGTAGTTTTCATGTGTTGGATTAATACCAGATCATCTTGGTAAGGTTATAATGATTCCCTAAGGACCAATGGTTAAATTCACTAAGATTTTGTTTTGCTTTATGAGATAGTAAGTAGAATGGATAAGATGAGTTTCTAAATTAGATCTTAAAAGACTAACAAAATGAGCTTAGCATAGAGGTTAATGTCTAGTGATTCTTATGACAACCTACAATGTAGCTAACTTTCTATGTAAATAAGTGATAATGTTTAGATAGACATACGGTTAGTAGTTTTTTTGTGGTGTTTTTATAGGTTTAATAAAGAAAGGTAGAAAACCATACAAGGAAAAGATTGGAATGGGAAGGTGACAACATATATGAATCCAAACTGGAAAGGGAACAACATAAGGGATTTTAAATGTCACAATAACAGAGGATGTATGTAAAAGAGAACTTACTAAATTTGGTCCATAATCAATGTATGATCATATATTATGTAATGTAATACAATAGGATCATATTTGTAAATGAGGAAAATTGAATCCTCATCAATATTTAGAATTACCGAATAAATGTGTGGATGTATATAAAATGGTCATACTGGTATTGCTATATCACAAGTTGTAAAGGCGGTAAACTACAAAATTTTGATAAACCACTCTTTAAAGCTTTGGGCTATACTAGAGGTTTTCTTGGCTCAGTTCTTTCCTCTTGGTGCCCACGCTAAACCGAGTTTGTAAAATTTTAAAATGATAATAATTAAATTTCTGGCTATGACCTTTTACCCATAAAAAAATAATATGCAATGCACGTCATAATACAATTAAACTTACTATTACTTTGAAATAAAATTCTAAATAAACAAAATAAGCATGAGTTAGAACAAACAAACTAGTCATAATACCTACATAAAAAATACTCAAGGACAAGTATCACTCATCCAATAAGATTGTCTATTGCAATTTACTTGCTTTGTATCTACATACATTATACAAAATGTGTTAGTAGAGACAAGGCACATGATCTATTTCCTGAATGTCATGAATAAATAAAACAAAATAGAAATTTTGTTAATACTTTCAAATGACTTATCCTTTAATTTTTAACAATTAAATTTTAAATTGCAAGAAAAAATATAATAACTCTTTTAGGAGTTTGGGGTAAGTTCTAGATGGATATAGGAACCTGATGTATTAGAAAGGAAGTAGCATGGGGTAGCAGTGATTTTTTGTGATTCTTTAATGTAAATTTCTCATATTTTTAATAAATATTATCTTACAAGCGAAAAAAATATAATAACTCAATAGTAAATGCTAGTCTTTTATTTTTATTTTTTTATTTTTTATTTTTGAAAATCAACATAAAAATTTGATATCATTCAATGTAAATAGTTCATATGCCTTGTCTTTGCTAATACATTTTGATTCATATTTGTAGGTATGGTGAGTGATTTTTTCCCCCTCTAGATCTATCAGATTAGTTTTTTCATTCCATATGTTTCCCTACACATATCATGATTAGTTTTATCATTATAAATTTCTTTTTTAGCTCTAGTATAACTTTTAATCCAAATTCCACATTGTCATTTAAATGACTTACAACTTGTTCATGATATAAAATTATGCTATTATGAAAATATTTACATTCTAATGCAAGAGAGGATAAGGAGAGGAGGCCAAAGGCACACCCTAACTAGATCCACCTTGCTCAACAACATGCGGAAGCAACAACACACAACAATGAGAGGGGAGAATGCAAATGCTATGTTATATTATCTTCAAATTGATTCATACATGTTGGGTTGTAAGGCCTTCTCAGTTTAGGCCAGATATTACAATCAAGTACAAAAGTCCTTAAACATGCGAGGATCTGCCAACCATCTCTAATTTCTCTCTTCTATCTTCTATCCAAAAATTGACTCCTAAAACTCTAACCAAACAACTACATTTATACAAGAGGCTACCAAACCAAGTTAGCCTTCAGATCCACAATCAACAGAAGGGATGACCAGATCTAGGTCCACACACTTCCCTAGGATGGATACCAACATTAAATCCATGACCCAAATTAAATGCACAAGTCAGCCTCAAAGAAATCCAAAACAAACAACTTGGTAAGCAAGGAAATTAAGTGCTAGACAAGCATCATCAAGTGCCAGGGAAATTCACCGAGTGCCAGAGAGATAATTGACCAACAACAATGAACAAAGGAAACTGAGCAACATCGAACCACTCGGTCAAGGCAGGAACCGAGCAACACAGACAAACTCAAATATGTTTTTGGTGACACAGGATTGCCAAGGATCCGAGATGCTCCTGCATCACATTCCTTGTCAAAATAACATTGCTAATAATCATAATTTAAAAATAACTACATTATAGACACTATAATTCATAGGTAGATGATAAATATAAATCATGATATTCGAAAACCCATAGCCATACCAAAAATAAATTGTAAATTACTTCAACAACAGAAAATTGATAATGGATAGTTTCAGTATGAAGTCATGCTAGGGGCAAGCTAACAAATTCTTTAAAATGAGAAGTGCCACAATATGCTAAAGCCTTTGCTAAGACTTTCCTCAGCCTTTTCTCAAACGACATTGCAAACAATACAACTTAAAACATTCTCATCAAAATTAAATTTGGCAAAAACATTACTCAAAGTATTAAATCTAACATAAGAATTAGTATATTGCTCAGTGGCTCTTGCTACACATGTATCCCAAACACAACACACATTGACACTTTTTTTCACTAATTTTTGAAAATAAAAACAAATAAAACCGCTAGGGAAAATACAATGAACTAATGAGATGAACACAAAAAAAATTCAAAATATTGTTTATAAAACTTTGACACGCATAATACCTGAAGTATTAAATGTTGAATACAAAATGATATATTTCCCTGTACCTCCACTTGTACATACATTATGTATCCAACAGAAGTTGACACTTTTTTGTTTTTGAATTTTACATAACTAAAACTAAAAAAAACACTAGGAAAAATATAACGAGCCAATGAAGAAAAAACAAAAAATTACCAAAAATGCTATATTTAAAATAGAGACATTATAAACTATAGAAAAAAGTTAAAAGTTTATCTCTCAATTGCACAAATTAATAAGCAATAGCTCAATTGACAATATATGTTCAGGGTAACCCAAGGGGAGGGCTATGCGATGACACTCTTCTCTTCATGTTCTCTAGTGTCCAGTACTATAATCTATGAGTGGTGATCTGCAATAGTATCATGTTTTCTTGCATTCATTTTGATTATTTATTTATGCCTATTCCTTGCATTTGTTTGCCTATGTTCTTATGGGTAGGTACTTGAGTGCTGGAAGGATTGCAATTATAGATCTCCTCTTCATTTCTTTAATGTTACTTGTATTAATGCTTTGTAATATTATAATGAATATGCAAATGACATGTTGAATCTCCTCGTGAAAATTGATATAGTATATCTATGTATTGGTTGAATTTTGGAACTTGATGAATTATAAGGTCTACCTAGTTATGGTTGTACATTCTATTTACAATGAATGATTAATATAGGAATGCTTGGATTTGAAATAATATAGGAACCTAGAAATAAAGTAAATGATGCTTATGCTCTTGTTATGTATTTCATAAAAGGTTCTAATTGTGTTGTAGATGTGTTTCTTGAGTAGTGATGTTGGGGAACCCATAGAGGAAATAGGATAAAATAATGAATTGTTTTCTATTCATGTTTAATACACATCTATGTTATGTGTTATTGTAACTTTAATTCTATACTCTTAGATTGTAAAGTGATCATTATGTTTAGATGAAGTTTTAGTTATTCTTAAAAAAAATAGACACTATTATTTTGTTAGTTTAGTTGTCATCATCTTAGGTTCCTTAGCAGGGCGTTACACAACACACTGACACTTTTTTTTCCATGAATTTTTAGAATTAAAACAAATAAAACCACTAGGGAAAATACAATGAAATAATGAGATGAAAACAAAAAAATATTCAAAATATTGTTTATAAAACTTTGACATGCATAATGCCTGAAGTATTAAATGTTGAACAACAATGTATTTCCTTGTACCTCAACTTGTACATACATTATGTAACCAACACACATTGACACTTTTTTTTTAGTTTTACATAACTAAAAGTAATAAAACCACCATGAAAAATATGAGACAATCAAGAAAAAACCAAAAATTACAAAAAATGCTATATATAAAATATAGACATTACAAACTATAGTAAAAAGTTAAAAATTTATCTCTCAATTGAATAAATTAAAAATAAACAACTCAGACAACACCATTAGTTCCCTACCTATAAGAATGAGGACTAGGTATAAGGAAAAGTAAAAATATATCTTTAACTTGTACAAATCCAAAGGCAAAAGCTCAACTGAAAATATTAGTACCATGCCTATACATAGGCAAAGACTAATGATAATTGCTCTTCCCTGCAAAAATGATGGATATGATAAGCTCTATGTTGTATTTTACAAATTCAAACATGCATTTATGCTTTGCGGTAACAAGGTGTTCTTTGCAAGAAGTAATTTGTAAAAAATACTCTGTCAAAATGACTTAGAATTTGTACTTGGTTTAGGTAAATCCACACAAGTATAATAATATAGTTTTAAAACCTTCTCCTAGTAGGAATTTTTTTTTTGAATTAGTCTTCTCACTATTTTTTGTTTTTATTCTTAAAACCATATTGCTTTTAGATCTCAGTCCAATTGCACAATAATACATAAGCATTTCTGAAGAAGAAAGAAACATCATCTAGATTTTAAATTAAAAATAATAAAATATTTTTTTTGTATATAGTCATGCATTTATTTTGTGAATTAGAAATGACAAAAATGCTTGTAGCTACTAATTAGAGCTATTCATTATTTTTGACATATCATTTAATATTCCAGGTAATATGTGTGTCATAGATAATTTCGATGAGAATGTTTTAAAAATTTTTCTTCCCAAGGAAATATTTTATTGTTTCAATGGGAATATTTTAACTTGTATTTTTCTGAATGTTTTTAAACGAGGTCTAAGAGAGAACAAGTAGAGAAAGAGTTTAAGGAAAATGTTGGGATATGGTGATTACATTTTTTTGTTTTTTTTCTAATTTATGTTGGATTAACAATTGGAAAGTTAAGTACTGAGAGGGTAGGGGTAAATCAGTACTGTAAAATTTTTTATTTACTTTTCCAACCATTTACCGATTTATAAACTTTGCATGAAACATTAACAAATATAGAAATCAAAACATAAAACATAACTCATAACACCATATTTTTTGGTCTCACAGACACCCTTGGTTAGAGTGAAAAACTATGGTGGGGATGGTACCCACAATCCTTCACTATTACAGTAAAAAGGTTGCTCAGTTAGAGCTACAATATTAGCTACTTCTAATAACTTACCCTGTTAAGAGTATTTATCCTACTAGGAGTACAAAGACTTATGTAGTCTACCTTGCTTTAAAGTAATTTACAATTCTAATCTAAGAGATGTACACTGTTAAAGGATTTACAAATTAAGACCTATTAGAGCTACTTGGTGAAGGTATTTTACAATTCTAATTATACTATAAACTAGTACTAAAAAATGTCTGTAGCAATGCATCAACAAATGCTTGTCATACTCAATATGCTCAATATCATATTACCTCATTTTGCATTTCAATCACAATTCAATATCTGTACTCGGTAGCCTCAACTCTGATTCACATTCATAGTTCATCTCTAACTATTCTGATACTTAGTATCTTCTCTTCTCTTCATCACCTTCACATTCTTCTCTCTCTGATCATCACCTGCTCTTTGTACCTCTCTCTGACTCTACTCTCTCTGATCTTCATACACTAATCCTTTTATACTTGATCTAGAAGAAATGTTTCTAGATTCTTCTCCTTAAATGGTTATAGCATTGGTTACATCTCCAATTTATATATTCCACTTAATTTCCATTGGTGGATCTTACCTCGTAATCATATGCAATCATCTTGCTTGTATCTCCAATATTTTACCAAATAATCTTCTTGAAATCTATAAATCATTTTATGCTCGGTGTCAGATTCATTGTATCTATTATAATATGTTATGTCGACCTGTGTTATTTGGTAACATATTTTATTATTACTCGGTAGCATGTGTACTCATCTCAGTAACTACTATGACTCGGTAACTGTTTGGTGCCTACATTGCTTTGCTTGGCGACTGTTTCATATTTCCCTTTACCAAAGCTATCTTTCCTTTATTGAGTGACTTGTTTTCTTTACTGATTGACTTTGACAATCAACATGTCTTTAACAAAAGTAATGACAAAAAAATAACTCTTTAGGAGTATCAATCTCCCCCTTTGGCATTAGTTTGGCATCTTTGTTAAAAACTTTAAAGTCATCAAAATTTTGTGTCCTTAATCAAAATTTGACCATGTATAAACTCTTAGTATAACTTATAACTACTTAGAGTCATAACTCCTTATAACTCTCCATAACTCCCTCTGTGGCATATTTCCTATATACATATCTCCATATGACTAATATTATATCCCCCTTATATTCTTATCTATACCCCTTTTTAAAAAAATACACCAAAAATAAAATTACTTACTTGGATTTGGTGGTGGAATCTTATAAAAAATATATTGATATATCTCTTCTTGCATCTTCTAGGGTTTTCACCCATGATTCGTTTACTGTTTGCAACACCACAATTTTCTCACCAATTTCAGTGATAGGGAGGCTAGGATAGACTAGTTAGTCTCTGCTCTACTCCTTTCCCAAGGACTCAAGTGTACTCTTGACACCTATGGTTGATCTATAGGAACCTTCTATATTCAAGGGACCCCTGACCTACCTAACCTTCCCACCAAGTTCAATCAACTCACTCATCAACACTTCATACTTTGCTTTCTAGCTATTAGCCTTATCTAGGCTTAATAAGGGATTTTTGTCTTATGCTGCTTTATCACACTCCAACAGTGGATTTGATAGGTTCCAAGGTGTTTTCAAAGCATTTGACATCTACTCAAATCATCATTTTGGTTGGGTCTTCCTCGGTTTGACTAGTTGCTTTGGAAAATAGGGCTACAAGGAGGAGGCCTAATTAGCCTCCCTTCGATTTCTTAGGGAATTTGAGACCCTTTACACTAAGTTTCATGCACCCTTTCCTAAGGAATTTTCCTGAAAATGACCTAATCTAATGGATTTTTGGGGTCTTAGATGCTCATTTGTCTGTACAGTACCCTTCCCTATTTATGAGGGTTTTAAGGGTTTCATGGACTGCTCCCTGCTCCTAGCTTCACCATGGCACTTCTACCATCTTGCAGACCTTCTCCATCTCAAGGTTAGGTCTTCTAATATCACCCTTAACCTCCACCAAAGGCCAAGACTTGAAACTCTTCCTGTCACCTACTAGAGTGTTTTGATTGCTGCTGCAACCTAGCCGAATGGCTCTAATTCGCCTAGGGCATCATCAAGCCATAGCTTGCTTCTATTTTATGGGGCCCTAAATTCATTATGATACACATTGGGGTCTATAATCTTGGAATCCAAAGTCCCATGGCAATCCCATAGTGGAAACAAGACCTACAGGCCCATTCTCAATAAGCTCTCCAAACTGGCAGAGCACTGTCAAATGGAAAAACTTAAGCAAAGAAACAAAAACACAACCTCTACACACTAGTCCTATTGCATGGAAATGGAAAAGAAACACACACAAGCACTGATTACAACCAAGTTACACCAAAACAATAACTTATTCACATTCCAACAATCCACAACAGTGACTGTTCTAGCTTTCTTAATGTTCAGACTACTCTATCGTACTGTGGTCGTACAACTGACTACCAACCCTCACATTAGGGTTTTGTAAAGTTAATATAGCCTCCTCCTCGATGTGTGTAGAAGATTAGGGCTTCTTAGCCACTAAGATTGGGTTAGGACACAAATCTGAAAAAGTTATTCAACAACTTTCAAAAGTTGTTGACAACTGCCAAGCAACTTTGTTGCACAAGACAATATTGTCTCATTTCTTCAATGACCACTCTTGAAAGCCTCTTGAAGCACACACAAGTTCTCAAACACATTTAACCCAACTTAAGACTACAATCTCCTATCCAAGCAGTGACTCAGGATGACATCTCATCACTCCATGAGTCAGGATGCTTTACAATTTAGGAAGACCAAAAACTACTAGGACTTCTACTAAGCCTATACACAACAAAAAGTGAGTCAAACTCCTTGTGACTCTTATTTTACTTACATAGCACTAAACACACCAAAATATGAAGGTGAGGGCCCTCATAGAGGTGCTCCTGTACTAGTCAACCACTAATCCAATAATGCTATCCATAGCGGTGATGTCAGAGGTATTCACTAATCCATTTGCCTTTTGAATATGCTTCTATAGTGATTCAATTTGGGGTATCAAAATTGCTTGCAGATCTAGAAGTTCCATTCTGATCTTGTTCACTTCTTTTCTTAGCTCATGCTGCATTCCCATTAAGTGTTTCATCCTTTGATAATAGACTTGAAATGTTCCAAGCTCAATTGTGACCTTTATTAGCTGCTCAGTCAACTCTTTTTTAATAGACTCATCTTCTTTTGATATCCTTAGTAAAATTTGAAATTAAAGAAATCTTTTGAAATAATGAAAGAATATTTTCAACTCATTCTCCAATTTTGCAATCAATTTAGAAAGTGTTACCTATCCAATGCAAGATATTGTAGTAAATATTCAATAATCTTATTCTCCATGTTCTGCTTGTGCACTTGCATTAGATACTCGGTGGCCTCAGTACCAAGTTCTTTCACTTATTTTACCAGTTCTTCTAGTTGACTTAGTAGGCTGCCCTTCTCCTATAGTATATCTTTAACACTCTATAACACATCTATCTTTTGTTTCTTAGCTAGTATTTTATCCTAGGATGATTCATTTTAAGTAGATCTTTGAATTTAGATAGCTCTTTAGGGCTTATTGAGGAGATATCTACCTTTGGAATTACTATCGGTTGGCTTAAGTCATTTTTTTCTTTCTTATGCTTTCTTTTCTTGAAATTTTTCTTCTCTACTTGTATACTTTCTCTAGTAGAAAAAATTTGGGGAATAAGATGCCTTCATTACATCAGATGTATTCACTATAGCGGCATCCTCAGTTCTGTCTTCTCTTTCTTCTTCTTTCTTTTCTTCCTTCTTTTCATCACGTTTCTCCTCTTTCTTCTCTTCATATTTTTCTTCTTCTTTCTTGTCTTCTTTATTTTCTTCCTTCTCCTTTTCTTGCTCCTTCACTTTCTCTTGTGGCTATTGTCCTGATGTCTCAGTAGAAGTGACCTACTCAGTATTATGATCTGTATTAGTCTCGGTAAGCTCGGAAGGTTACCCTGATCAAGTCTTCTCTTCTAAGCCTTTTGGTGTATGTTACGAACCTATTTAAGATGCCTTCCAAATTTGCTGATAAAATGATAATATTCTTAAACGCTTCCTCTAGTCTAGGGCTGAGGAAAGAAATCATATTCCTTTGATAGCTTGGGATAGGGTATGCAAACCTAAATCTTTGGGGGGGCTGGGTCTCAGACTAATCAAGATTATGAATAAAGCTCTGTTGGCTAAGCAGTTATGGTGTATATATGGAGATCCCAAGGACTGGAGCACCATATGTAAACATAAATACCTTATGATACCCCTTCTATTGATCAATTTTTGTCCAGCTCTGAGAAAGTCGAGGGTTATATTTTCTAGAGAAATATTAATGATGCTAGAGACATTGCTAGCAAAGGTAAATGCTGGAAACTGGGAAATGGCCTTAAAATTGACTTCTGGAAAGATTCATGGTTGTTTGAAAAACCTTTGAATTGCATTTTTGATAACCTTGAGGAGATTGTAAGTTGCACTACTAGATTTGGTCCTAAAGTGAAAGATTACTGGATTAATAGCTGTTGGGTGAATTTGGCTGCGGTCAACCCTGCTTTTCAAGAAATTGACAAAGCCCTTCTGGCTCAATGTTGCTATGCCAACAAGGATGACTCTCTAATTTGGGGTCCCTCTTCTAATGGTTCCTTCTCTATGGCTTCTACTAGCTATCTTCAATATGAGGTGCCTGAGGAAATCCCCTTCTGGTCGAAGGTTTGGAATAAAAATCTTACTCCCAAAATTGAGATTTTCTACTAGATTTTCATCCAAAACAAAGCTCTTATGATAGAAAACCTCAAAAAGAGAGGGTTCATCATGCCTAATAGATGTTGTCTATGCCATGAGGCTGAGGAAGATACTAACCACCTCTTTTTACATTGTCCTTTCTCTCAACAGGTTTGGTCTTTCTTTTTGCAGGAATGGGCCTTATGCTAGATTTTTCCCTGTTTTGTTTAGGATTTCTACTAGCAGTGGTATTGTCCTAATACTAATGATAGGGATAAAAAAAGGTGGATCTTGGCTGACCCTCATATTTCTTGGAGTATTTGGAAAGAATGTAACAACTGTATCTTTCAGGACAAATGTAGTACTCCTTCTTTGGTGTTTGAAAAAGAAAATAGAGGGATGCTGGAAAATCTCCCGAAAGGTATCACCCAGCACAAATAGAATTGTAAGGACTTTGAAATGAAGAAGAATGATTGTGAGAATAGTTTTTGGATTGCTCCCCTTGTCGAATGGATTAAGATAAATTTTGATGAAGTAGCTAAGGGCAATCTTGGCCTAGCAGGATGCGGTAGTATTATCAGAGACAATAATAGAAATCTTATAGTTGATAATGATGCCCCTTTGGGAACTCAAAATAACCATATGGTGGAAGCTTTGGGAGCCTACTTTGGCCTGTAACTTGCTAGTAGTTTCAATTTTGAAAATATCTGGTTGGAAGGCGATTCCATGAACATTATTAACTATCTTAAAGGAAAAACTACTCCGTCATGGACCATTGAGAATGTCATATCCAAGGTGAAAGATATCATTGCCAATTGTACTAGAATCAACATTTCTCATGTGTACTGCAAAAGTAACACCGTGGCAGATAGCCTGGCAAATATTGAATTTAATTCTAATGAGGTCATCATGTGGGACAACGAGGTAGATCTCAAAGAGGCTACTAAATAAAAAATTTATTATGATAAAATCACTCATAAGGCAGGCAAGATTTGACATGATTAATGAGACTCACCTAAGCACTACAGAGTTTGTAATTAGTTATGGGAAAGTGTGGAGCAGAGTATTTAGCATTATTATTATCGACAGATCACACACTTTCTGGGTTGTGACCTCTGTTAATGCCTATATCAACAGGGAAAGCAACTTTGATAAGCACCATTTTAACTTTGATAAGCTCTCTTTACTGTTAATTCTCTCTACCATGGGTGGCAATTTGAAATGGGAGGAACCTGACAACTGTAAGAAGTTCAAGAATGCTGACATGGCTATAGTTTGGTGGAAGCTAAAGAAAGGTAGGGTTACCCATTTTGTAAAAAGGTTACATGGTTTCGACAAGGATATCACTCAAAAATTTGTGGAGGGATTGAAAAATGACACCATATCCATGGAGGGTAGAATTGTGGAGCTCACTATGGAGCTAATTGCTTAAGTCACTGGCATTCCCAATGTTGGCCAGATGTTTTACATAAACTGTAAGATTTTGGATATGGCTACCAAAAAGTTCCCTAAATATGAAAAGGAGAAGTTAGATTTTATGGAGGCTAGGTCCAATGGTTATATTGATGTCTTCAAAATCAAGGAGATTTGGTGCAACATTATGCAGGTGGTGATGGAGTATTTTACCCTAGATGGTCACTTAAATACTCATGCTCATTCCCACCACTTCATGTTTCTCAACCATTTCAGGTACAAGGACACTATTAACATTCCCTATTACCTTCATAACTCTCTTGTTAAAAGTCTCAATGAGAATAATATTTCTCCTAAGAAGGCTATTAAGCATGAGGGTTTGATTTTTCTAATTTATGAGTATATCAAGAGTACTATCCCTAACCCTAGCTCTATACCTTCATCGGGAAAGAACAAACAGAGCCCTATGACTCCTAAGTCTAGCTCTGCTAAATGGAAGGATGAAGATATTATGGGTAGCAGTTCAAAGAAAATCTGCTCAGGAGAGACTGAAGTCGGGGACTACTCTGAGGAGTACGAGACTGAGGACTCTGAAGAGGGTGAAACTAGAGAGGTTAAAAATATGCAGAGCCCTAGCAGGGAAAGGGAGGATACTGATGATTCTGATGAAATTACTACCCCCCATGGTGGTAAGGAGGAGGTTAACAGTAAGGATTCTGATAAGGATAATAAGAAGATTACAGAGATGAAAAATCAAGTGGATGACAGAGCCCACCAAAAGGATATTGGTGATTCCCAGCCTAGGAAAGTTGATTCTACTCCAATGTATACTGATAAGAAGGATATGCTTGAGGAAGAGGACTTGGAGAACAAGAATCAAGAAAGCGTGGTTGATCTGAAAGACAAAGTTATTGAAGGGGCCATTCGGAAGGAACCATAGCGCACAACTCTCACAGTCTTGAAGATCTTGTTGACACTGCTATTCAGTATGCCAAGAAGCACAAAATGGACATGGATTTTCACAAAGAGGAGATTCCCATCTTGGATGATTTTTTTTTTGGTGTGAGGCATGATGTGCCCATTTCCCATGAATCTCCAGAAAATATTTAGGAGGGTAGTGAGGATTCCAGTGAGAGGAGAGTTAGAGAGTCCTCCATTAAGCTGATTTTTGAAGACTTTGATGATAGAGATGAAGTTACTACTGGTGTACTTCAAACTGCCAAAGCTGAGGCTCTCTACTCCTTTAGATTCATAAAATGGTGCTTCCATGAGATAAAAAGGCTCCACCTAAAGTGCAGGAAACTTGAAGCAAATAATGCCATCTTTCAAGAAAAAGTTGGTTCCTTTCTCAAGGATGGCACTTCTAACTCCCCTACTGTAGACATTAATGAAAGAATGGATAAAGTGGATAAAACTCTTACTAATATCCTCCAACATAGGATGGATAGTATGAAGTCCTCCAACACCAACCTCAAGGCCTTGGTCAATCTGCTAGATAAAGCTCCAGAGGAGGACAAAGATCATAGAAATGATCCCCTAGTGGATAGCGGAGGCCCCAGTTCTAGAACCCGTGGGAGCAACAAGAAAAAATCCCCTCTTATGAAGAAGAATGTCAAGGAGTTGAAAAGTGTCATTGGTCAGATGGAAAATATTCAAGCCAAAATGGAGAAGACTTTGGATGAAAAAGCATGGGTTATGTATGCAGATGCTTAGGCTAGTTTCTGTGTTGGTTTTTTGTGTTTTTTGCTATCTTTTGGATTGGTGTTTTATCCCTTATGTCGCTAGCTATGTAATCCCTTTTTTGGGTAGTTCGATGCTATTTGCCTCTTTTTTGGTGTTATGATCTTACCTTTTGATATTTTGATACTTGAATTGTAAAGGGTTTTGGGTCCCTTTAAAACCTATTTTTTCCAGTAATCAGAACAATGAACTGAACTTCAAAGTGTTGGTCTTTTCTTTCTTAATAGTATTCATATTACCATCAAATTGTTTCAGCAGGATCTCACATAGATCAATCTTCATGTCCTTAAAAAGATCATGATAGATGGAATATTCTATTGTGATAGACATCTTGTGATGGCTGAAATAGATCATAATATATGGCATCTTCTATTGTGATAGATATCTTACGATGGCTGAAACAGATCATAATAGATGATGTGAATGTTCTTATGGTAAGTGCACATTACCTATGAACATTTGTTGAGTACTTGGTGGATATTATGAGACTTTTAATATTTTACAGGCCATTACTTTGAGGACTTGATGAATATCATGAGACTTGTATTTTCCAGGCTAATGCTCTCGATATCATGAGGTGATATCTTTATGGACTCTTGTGTACTTGGTGGACATCATGAAAATTGATGTTGGTAGACCATTACTCTAAGCACTTTGTGAATATCTTGAGAGTTGATATTCTATAGGCCAATGCTCTCAATATCATGAGATGATATAATTATGAACTCTTGAGTACTTGGTGGACATCATGAGAATTGATGTTGGTATGCTATTACTCTAAGCACTTGGTGAATATTTTGAGAGTTGATATTTTGCAGGCCAATGCTCTCAATATCATGAGATGATATCTTTATAAACTCTTGAGTACTTAGGTGAATGTCACATGTTGACATTCTGATAGGACAATACACAAGATATCAAATGAATAGAATAGATGATGGAGGTAATCCACTTGAGGACTTGTGGATAGAATTTCGATGGAGGCAATCCACCTAAGGACGTGTGGATAGAATCACCAATGGAGGCAATCCACCTGAGTACTTTTAGATAGAATCACAGATAGAGGAAATCCACTTGAGGACTTGTGGATAGAATCGACGATGGAGGCAATCCACACATTGAGACTATATTTCTATTGATTACATCATGAGGATAATTCCTTTATTGCTTACATCATATAATTGATATTGTCAAGTGTCTTAAGTATTGACATTGTATTGATTTATCCTCCCTAGCTAAGAGGGAGTGTTGATGTTTGTAGTGTCGATCAGATAAATAATACTGACTGCATGATATATAATAATTGATATTACTATATACATATATACATATATATAAAGTTAGATTATAATTATTCTCATAATAACTAAATAGTTTAATTGATAAAATAAATTAATGAATTGACATGTCCCATGAAGGGACATGTCTCTTCCCATCCTTGTCATGTATAAATACAAAGAGATCGATGCATTTGGAAAACACATACAATTATAAGGAGTGCTATTACATTTGCAGCGATCCTAATAAACTTAACACACATAAAATGGTCATGAACTTGGCTCAATAAAATTCTCATCCACTTTGATTTGAATACACTCAGTACATGTAGGGTGTTCACTAAACCCTTAGTCTCCAAATGGATATGTTCATCCTTCAACTTCCCATTCTCACATAGATTCTGGAATGATGTGTTGATATCAGTTTGAAAAATTTCTTCCATCTTACAATGAATGAAGACATAGATGTCTTCGATCAAAATCACTCTTGGAGGAATTGAAGATAGAGCTTCCATCTTGTCAGGTTAAGCTTCTTTAGCTGGTAGGAAGCTTGTAATTCAGGTTGATAGGATCAATCTTCTCAATGACAATAGGTTTTTGAACTTTAGGTGCCATCAATTCAAAGAAATAAACACTTGAATGAAGTAGGGTTTCATTTGAAAATCAATTCATTCACACTTTCACAACTCGAAAAAAACCCAGAAATCACTCAAATGCTTTCAAATGTTCTTAAATTTTCTCACTGAATTGCTTGAATGCTCTTGGAAGACTTGTCTCTATAATGTGCTCAAATTCTCTTGAAAATGTTAGGTAAAAATGAAATAAAAAAGTGGTCTATTTATACCTTTTCTTTGATTAGGGTTTTCAACGACTATAATTTTAGCATTTAATGTTGTCATCGACTCCCTTTTTCATCGATTACCAAATTACACTTCCTTACACCAAATGAAACAAAATAACATAGAATTTTTTTTGATCAAACATGAAATGTTAACTTCACAACATATATCCAAATACATCTAAATATGCTTATATGGATCTTTGCACAAATGTTAGGAATGGATTTAAGATTAAAATTTAGCTCATAGTTCCTACACATACCTTTAAGTGATTAGGTGAAGATAGGTGCCATCAATTGTTCCAAGTGTTGTTCCATCATCTAGAGACTTTCTTCTCCATATTTTATTCATCTGATCTCTTATATCTTCAACATTCACTTGGAAAATTTATTTTGTCTATTCCTTAGTTAGAGATTTGCCTCGGTACCCACAGTCTTTGGCTAGGTGACCTACCTTATGAAAGTGAAAGCATGCCATTCTTGGATTTCTCCATGACCTTATATTGTTTCTACCATGCATCAATATGTAATTTTTTGCAATGTGTCCAAATCTCCCATAATTATTACAGTTATACTAATATCCATCAAAATTAGGAATGCTCAATGGTTTACCTCTTTTTTTCCTACACACATTAGTTGTATGACTAGGTTTCCCACAACGATAACACATAGGCTTATTTGTCTTTGGTGGGGTAGAAGTATCTTGGTTTTCTACTTGGTTTGAGGACTCTCCCTCATTGGTAATGCTATTTTTAGTAAACCCAAGTCCAATTGTATCTCTTAGTTGTCTCTGACCTCTAAGTTGTTCATCCAATATTCTTAATATTTCTTCATTCCTTTTCAATACTTCATTTGTATTCTTTTTAGATTTTAGTTCTTTCTTCAGATGTTCATTTTTTGGTCTCAGTCCAACAATCTCCTAATTAACACTGATTAACTGATCTGCCATATTATAGTGATTTTGTGTCAACCTCTGTATTTCCACATCTTTCTCATTCATTCTTGCACTCATTTGTCTTCTCTCATCTTCTATCACTCTCTTATCATCTTCATATTTTCTCTTTTGTTCAAGTACTTCACATATTCTTACTGATTGAGCTTCTTGTTCCCTCTTCAATGATTTTACTTGCTATGTTAGGATTTTTTTTCTTTTCAGTTAGATATGATATGACAACTTCAGATTGATCAGAAAAACTTCCCTCTAATTTTTATTCAAGTTCTTCAACCCGATCTTGAGTATCTTTCAGTTGATGGGATAACTCCATTCTCTTGTTTAGTGAATGCTTCAATTTTCTTCTTAGTTCATCAATCTGATCATTTGAAAATTTCAGTTCCTTGTTCATATTATCAATCACCTTTTCATACCTATAGCATTCTATCTCTTTAGATCTTTCCTCTCAAGTGGTTAAACTTCTAAATAAGAGACTAATCTTTGATACCAATTGTTGGATTAACAATGGAAAGTTAAACACTGAGAGGGGAGGGGTGAATCAATATTGAAATTTTTTTTATCTACTTTTCCAACCATTTACCAAATTATAAAATTTGCACGAAACATTAACAAATATAGGAATCAAAACATAAAACATAACTCATAACACCATGATTTTTGGTCTCGCAGAAACCCTTGGTTAGAGGGAAAAATTGCGATGGGTATGGTACCCACAATCTTTCACTACTGTAGTAAAAAGGTTTCTCCATTAGATCTATAATATTAGCTACTTATGATAGATTACCTTGTTAAGAGTATTTACCATGCTAGGAGTACAAAGACTTATTCATTCTACCTTGCTAAAGGATTTTACAACTCTAATCTAAGAGATGTACCTTGTTAAAGGATTTATAAATTAAGACCTATTAGGGCTTACCCAGTGAAGGGATTTTACAATTATTCTTACACTATAAACTAGTACTAAAAATGTATGTAGCAATGCATTGAAAAATTCTTGTTAAACTCAATATGCTCAATATCCTATTACCTCATTTTGCATTTTAATCACAATTCAGTATCTGTACTCAGTAGCCTCAACTCTGATTCACATTCATAGTTCAACTCTAACTATTCTAATACTCGATAGCTTCTTTTCTCTTCATCACCTTCACATTCTTCTATGTTTGATCATCACCTTCTCTCTGTACTCTCTCTCTGACTCTACTCTCTTTGATCTTCATACACTGATCCTTTTATACTTGATTTGAGAAGCGGTGGAAATGTTCTAGATTCTTCTCCTTAAATTGTGCTAGCATTGGTTACATCTCTAATGTATATATTCCACTTAATTTCCATTGGTGGATCTTACCTTGTAATCATGTGCAATCATATTGTTTGTATGTCCAATATTTTACCAAACAATCTTCTTGAAATCTGTAAAATGTTTTATGCTCAATGTATCTATTATAATCTATTATGTCAGCATGTGTTACTGAGTAAAACATTTTATTCTTACTTGATAAAATATGTACTCGACTCGGTAACTATTGTGACTCAATAATTATTTGGTACCTTCGTTGCTTTGCTCAATGCCTGTTTCTTATTTCCCTTTACCAAAACTATCTTTTCCTTTACCGATTGACTTGTTTGCTTTATCGACTAACTTTGACAATCAATATGACTTTAAAAAAATTGATGACAAAAAAATAACTCTTTAGGAGTATCAATTTATTGGTTTACTTGTGGCATTGGTCTTGTTATTCATTGTATTCATTTTGATTGGTTCATTGTTAAAATGGTTTGCACTATACAGTCTGGATTGTTACAAATTTTTTATATTTATTTTAAGATTTTACGAGTTTTTGTTATCTATTATTTATCTTTGTGTTTTGAGAAAAGAATAAGAAAGAGTTGAGGAAGGTTTGAGCAAGGGCTTTCATTTGTCCTTGACATCTTTTATTGTACAAATTGTTTATTTTTATTGCTTTATTCTTAAAATGTGTTACAATTTGTTCTTCATTTAGTTGTTGATTATCATTGCCCTATTGTAAAAATTGGTTGGAATTATTAGTTTATCTATATGGGTTTTATATTTTTCAAGTGTCTTTTTTGTTTTTAAAAATTATATGACTTATCTATACTGCTATTTTGAATTTGAACTACTATTATAAAGATTGTTCTTTGGACAAGAAAATTAATGTAGGATTTGAGCAATACAAATCCACAGAATGCCAAGATCACATGCATACAAAAAACCCGTTACAAGGAAGTAGAGAGAAGAAGAGGCCAAGGGTTTGACTCAGAATATGAAGAAGAAAATATCCTCAATAATGAATGAATAATAATGTACAATGGATCATCCTTATAAAGGAGATCGAAATCCTTGAAAGGCAAAGTCTAGTGCATGCAATAATCAGTTTGACTATTACATGACTAATGCATGAGTTTAGACCAACTAATGCAAGTTCTTTTAACTAAAGCAAAAGGAAGTTGACATCTTAAGAAGGGAGTAAAGATTAATTAACATAATTAATACTTTACTCTAACAATTAATGTCTTCTAAATTGCATAATTCTATATTCTAAATAGATTGTAACCTCTAACTGAGAATGCTAAATAAAATCAATACAAATGAAAAACATTCCCATCAAAATTTACTCTGACATACATATTTCCTAGAGTATTAAATGTTGAATCAGAAATGATGTATCGCCAAGGACAATGATAATCAACAAATAAATGAAGAACCATTGATTATCATTTCCCTCTTGAATTAGAAATGGAAACTCTTTCTCAAAGGAAAATGCTAAATAACATCAATACAAATGAAAAATATTCCTATTGAAATTAACTTTGGCATGCATATTGCTTGAAATATTAAATGTTAAATTAGAAATGACATATTGTCTTGTACCTACACCTGTACATACACTATGTAGGTGACACACATCAACATTTTTTTTTCTCTCCCAAATTTTCATAATTAAAATTAATAAAACTGCAAGGAAAAATACCAGTCAATAAGAAAAAAACAAAAAAAATCACCAGTAATGCTATATATAAAATATAGACATTATATACTATAGAAAAAAAGTTATTTTTTTCTCTCTCAATCGCACAAATTAATAGGAAACAACTCAACCAAAAATATTAATTCCATGCCTATAGGGGCAGGGACTGAAAAACCCCAAAAGTACCAAAATAATTCAATAATAGCCTACAATTGAGCTAACATCTAAAACCAATGTGATTTTAACCATCATGGTGAAGAATAACTAATAGTTTTCTTCTAGCCCTTGTTCAGATGACAATGCTAAATAATAGACAACAAAAACCCATAAAATTTATCATTAAATTAAAAAAACCTAAACTATTTTAACAATAAAGCATTTTAAAGAAAACCCATACCTATCATTTTCTCTAAGAATGCACACAAAGGGTTCTGAGAACTCATGCATATAGAATTTTGAAGGGCATTTACAGAGGATCTTAGCGGGCATTTGAAGAGGGCACAAGAAAATTGTCATGTGCAACAGTGGTAGAATCCATCAATAAATCTCTGACATTGAGTAATTGTCGACAGGGTCTCATTATACTCTATTACTTTCTACCCCCTAAGTTGTGAAGCTCCCATTACAACCCTCTAGAGCACCAACTAGTGGCTTGATCTAGCTACCTCCTTCATTAATTACTCTAAGAATGCATGCAAAGGGTTCTGAGAATGCACATAGATAGAAATTTGAAGGGCATTTATAGAGGATCTTAATGGACATTTGTAGAGGGTATAGGAAAAGCACCATTCCTACCAGTGGTAGACTCCATCAAGAAATCTTTGAAATTGAGTAATTGTTAACATGCTCCAACAAAGGGGTCTTGGACTTACAGACATAACAATATACGCTCAAAAAAATTAACAAGGGTTCCAGACTTGCGAACACCGAAAGACTTTAGGGATCAATGATGGTTGCCAAAGTATTCCTCAAAGTTTTGAAGGTTTAGAACTCTGAAAGCTTTTAGAGTTTCAGAACTTTTACCTTTGGAATATAGGAGACTTTGGTCTCCAAAAAACCCTAACATTATAGTTTTTGTAATCCTTGATGTTCAAAGGTTTAGGACTTTGAAACCATTCAGAGTTTTGGCACTTCAGTCTCCAAAATACAAAAGGAGACTTTGGTCTCCAAAAATCTTTGACATTAATTACCAATAGGCTCTGAATAATAGTAGGCTCTAAAAAAACAACAAGGGCTTCAAACCTAAGGACCTGTGGACACAAAGACTTTAGAGATCATCGGTGGTCACCAGAGCTGGAGGTTAATCAATTTTTAGAGAAGAGATGGAGAAGATTGTGGTCTTTTTAATCCTTGGACTTTGGATGTTTATAACTATAAAAACGCATTCTATTCTCTGAAAAATTTTGCACAATTGATTCATTTTGGTCTTCAAAAATTACATTAAATGGAGCATAGGTTTCATCAGAAGAAAATATCTTTGAATCACAAAGTAGTGTTTGGAAGGTATGTGCAGAGGATAGCCCAGGGACATTGACAGATAATGTATGGTTCTTACTATGATTACATATAACAATTTATATGGTGTAGATACTATATAGGTCTGAATGCCAAAAGACCATGAAAGATGGAAAGAACACCCAACCAATATTTTACATATGAGAAGGAACTCCCACCTGCTCCCCACGACCATAGGACACTCAGGAAAGAGTCATACCTCAAATAGCTGAAGAAAAAGGGGATGATGTGCCTAATAATCAATAGAAATATCCATCATATGTGACCTAACCAACCAATTTTTATATCCTTAACCCTAGTTTCCTGAGCTATCCTGATAATATCAATATTAATAAGCAATATATTCACTCCTTTAAGGAATAAAAAATGGAGGAAGATGGATATTCCCCCTAAAGAAAATAAAACAATCTGGGTATGGAGGGAAAAAAACCTAGATGAAAAAAAGAAAAGGTTGCAAGCTCAACGGGCTGTGAGTGGGTCGATACATGATCAAAATAGAACTTCTTTGGTTGGTCAATAAGAAGCCTCTGCATCAAACTAGGGATACTCAATTACCTTTCCCAAGAAAATCCTCTTTGCCTAGATCACTCTTTTGAAGGACACAACACTTATTGGTAAGATCTAGAACTCATCTTGGCAATTTATGAGATTTACAATAGGAAAATAAAGAATGGTTAGGTGTTAAGGATATCTTCTATCTAGATTCTAATTCTAAATATATTATAATTCATTGTTATTCCAAAGCCCATAGAGATTATGTGCATAGAACTAAAAATGGGTTTTATAATGGAAATGGTATTTTCACACTCCTATGGATTCCCAACTTCAAACCGGATCCTCTTCTTTGCAACTTCATACCGTTCTAGATTGAATTTCCTGATTTACCATTGGAATACCAAGACCCAAGGATTATATAAATGCTTGCAAACAAGTTGGGGATTTTTATCAAACATGATCTTATTCCTTTTGAGGTCACACATTTGCCTATTAGGGTATGTCTCTTACTGAGCTTGAATAAACCATTTCCAACCTCTATAAATATTATTTCTAAATGGGGGTCTTGGGAGCACAAGGTGAACCTATAAGATGCTGCTATAGTAGAAGAACATGCCCAAGTTTTGGGTCATTTCACTAACTAGTGTCAAGGCATTTCTTATTTAATTAAAATATGTAAGGAATACATATCTGATCCCTCCCAATGTACCTATAGAAAGGTTTCTCATGCTCCTCATTCATCCTCATGTGGTCAGAGTAATGTTCATGTAGAAAATAGATAGGGGATAGACATTCTACAACCCTCCTCTTGTATGAATCAAAGTACCCTAGAAGAGTTTATCTTTCTATCTACAAGGTCCTAGTTTACTTTAGTCAGTGGTATCTTGAGATCCCTACTACAGGAGTCTAGTCATAGAACTATATCAACCCAAGTTGACAATAATCAAACATGTAAAGCTTCCCCTTTGGCCCTTAACATACTTATTAGCCCTAATTGTTGGCCATCATAGTCAATATCACCTAAATTATAGAGGCCGATCTCTTATTTTGAAATACCTATGCCTAATTTTCCTATGTCAAAATTTGATAGTATTGTCCAAGAGCTTATGTTATTCAATCAACCAATTAATATTATACCCAACATGCACTTGTCCTTACCCCTTAAGAACCATAAGTTATCATGAAAATAGGAAGAAGTCATGAAAAATTATTTTTTAGTGAAAGTTGCATCTCAAATGTTTGATGAGATAGTAGAGGAGGAATCATGTGAAGGGCACATTGATTTAAGTCTACAAATAGTAAATGCAAAAAGAAATGAGTGCAACAAGAACGTATCACACTGTCAACATAATAATCTCAAACAATATGAAATAGCTACAAATGCTAACAGTTGTGACATGGAATTTTTGGCAGAAAATGGTCTCAACCAATATGAAATGGCCATAGATACAAGTGACAGTGACATGGATTTTTTGTCTCTTGGATGTGAAATCATGGCTATGCCACCGCAACTTGGGTATACTACTACGACTTTACTAGATTATTTGGAAAATTGTGAAGAGTTTCAGGCACCACAAGAAAACCTAGGAACTAACAGTAACTTAATCTCAACAATAACCCAAGATAGGGGAGATTTTGGCTTCTCACATATATTATCAATCACACAAACCCCTTCTGATATTGTGCTAATCATGAAAAATACAAAGACTAGAGGCATAAAATCAAGGAGTAAGAAATCCATGGAAGAGATTGAGGCTGGACTGCAATTAAATTTGGATGAGAAATTCTCACCACTAAAAAGAATGATAATGAGAACTAAGTGTTCTCCTTGTCAGCAATGAAGATCTTATCTTGGAATGAGCTTGATTCTTTGCAAGCAGATATTGTTTTACTTCAGAAAACAAAGCTTTCATAGGATAATTTTACAAAAATAATTGACAAATGGAATATATGTAAATCAAACCACATCCAAGGTTACTTGGTACAAGAAGACACAAACTAGCAATTACTAAACATGTAATGTTTTGATTTATCATTCTATTTACTAAATGTTTATGGCCCTACTCCCACAGAAAATAAGAAGAGATTATGGATAGTGTTAACATCTATCATTCAACAATATACTAACCAAAAAATAGTTATATGAGGAGATTTCAATGTTATAGTATCATTACATGAAAAATAAGGTAGACTATGCCCTCCTCCGAGGACTATGCAATATTTTTCAAGACTTTATAAATGATAATGACCTGATGGATATAATTCCTCAAAATGGTTTCTTCACATGGATGAACAAAAGATCTAACTTTCTTCAGATAGAGGAATGGTTGGATAGTTTCCTCACTTCACATATCTTGAAATTACTAGACATTACTATGCAGTCAGAAGCAATGACATTTATTGGATCAGATCATTTTCCTATTCTGTAGAACATTACCAAAACATCTCCCCTATAGGCCATAAACACAAACCATCATTTAAATTTGAGAGTATGTGGATCCATCACCCAGACTTTTATTTCTTATTGAGACATTGGTGGCTCATTGCTCAATTGGAACCAAGCACTAAGATGTTTCAATTCCACAAGAAGTTGCAATATGTTAAATCTCATATCAAGACTTGGAATTTACAAGTATTTAAAAATGTTTTTGAGAAAAAAGAGTTAGTGAAAAAGGAATTAGAATAGATTAATAAACATATCATTTAGTATGGTTTGGATGCAAACACTTTTGAAAGGCATAAAAAATTTCAAGAGGAATGGGAGGAATTGTGTCAAAGAGAAGAAGAATACTAGAGGCAAAAATCAAGGGAACTCTAGCTAAAACAAGGTGACAAGGACACAAATTTTTTCCATATGTGAGCTAAACAAAGAAGGATGGCCAACACAATCTTCATTATAAATGATTCCTTAACAAGTAATCCCATTTTAGATGCACAAGGAAATCAATATGAAGGGGTAAAATTTTTCTCTAATCTCCTTTCTCTCCCCTTGCTCGTCTCCCCACCTTGAACATGAAGATGAACTTATTGATGCTATTCCATCTTTGATAAATCTACAAGATAATCAATTACTCATGGCTCCATTCACTTTAATGGAAATCCAAAAAGTGGTGTTCTCTATGTCCGCTAATAAGGCTCTTGGCCTAGATGGTTTTACTACTCTTTTCTATAAAAAATGCTATGATGTTATATGCTTTGATCTCCTTGCAGCTTTAGAAGAATCCAGGAAGAGGAAATCTATGCTCAAGAACTTCAACGCCACTAATATTTCTCTTATTCCTAAAGTCAGAGATCCAATTTTTTTTTTTTACTTCTACCCTATTGCATTATGCAACATGATCTACAAGATTTTCACTAAAGCCATCTACTTGATATTACATCATCTCATTGCTAAAATTATATCTCCAGAGAAAGGAGGTTTTATACTAGGGAAGGAAACTAGGGAAGGGGCACTAGTGACACATGAAACTCTTCACTCTATACATACTAATCAATACTCATATTTTGTTATCAAACTTGATATGATTAAGGCCTATGACAAGGTCAACTGGTTATTTTTATTTAAAGTCCTCTGGAAATTTGGCTTTGCACACAAATGGTGCAAGTGGATTAGGGATTTCATATCAAGAACACACTTTTTAGTCATTTTCAATGGGGTTCTAGCTGGCTTCTTTGTTTCTAATCAAGGGACAAGACAAGGATTCCCCATTCATATTCATCCTCATGGAAGAAGCATTCAGTTGTAAATTATTGATCTTAGAAAAGAAACTAGCTTATGGAAAGGTGTACACATTGAAAGTACTTCCACCTCCAATACTCATTCTTTATTTGTTGCTGACACCCTAGTATTTGGAAAGTCAAATATTCAGGAAGCTAAACAGATCAAACAAACTCTGGACCATTCAACAGTAGTATCAAGGTAGAAAATTAATCATCACAAGTCAAAGATATACATCTTCAACACAAATCAAGAAGTCTCAAACATAATAATTAATATATTGGGATTCTCCCTTGATGAAATTCCAACCACTTATCTTGGTATCCCCTTTTTTATGGGAAAAAATAAAGCAAGCTATCGGAATTCCATCCTTGAAATAATAAAAAATAGAGTATATCCATGGAAAACATGATGACTTTTATTATCAGGTAAAATCCTACTTCTCAAATATGTTCTCTCGACAATTCCAAACTACTACATTTCAATTCTTAAAGCCCCTAAACCCGTCATTCGGAAAATAGAGAGACTTATAAGAGACTTCTTATGGAAGAGTAATATGACAGATAAAAAAATAATACCATTGGTGTCTCTTAAGGATTTGGGATCTAGTAAGGAGACAAAAGGTGTGGGATTGTGTGATTTAACTTACAAAAATAAGGCCTTTGGAGGAAAGCGGGTATGGAAGATGTATTCAAAATTGCATAATAATTGGTGTAGAATTATGCAAGGAAAATATCTGGATTCCTTAGATTATTCTAGGATTTTAACAATTTCAGACCCTTTCCATGGGTCAACCATATGGAACTTCATGATGTCCTCAAGAGAGGTTGTTACTAGATATGTGTCATGGACAATTCACAACAGGGAACATGCTAACTTTTGGAGGGATTCATGGAATGTGAAACCACCTCTAGATCAAAATTTGGAATTGGCCACTACAATCCAAACTATCATTAACTGTTAGGGGCTAAAGCTTATAGACTATATTAGTGATGTAGACATTTTTTCAGGTAAGGCCATATGGAAAGACCATTCACCATTGCCTATATCTCAGGATCAAGTAAAATATTTTCAACATATTTTATCTCCAAGAGTTCTGTACATTTCAAATCACAAAGACACCTTATTTTGGGCACCATCCAATGACAATAAATATTTAGTAAAAATTGGGTATAAGGCTATCCAAAAATTGGAACAACAAAAATTGAATCACAGAGCATTTTCCTTTTGGTTGAACAACTCAAGTTTTCCAAAAGAAGGTTTCTTTACCTGGATAGCTCTTAAAAAAAGAATCCTTACTAGTGATAAATTGCATAAACTAAACATTGATCAAACTTTTAACTATATTTTATGCAACAAGGAAATGGAGACTATTGATCACCTTTTTTTGGCTTTCTCCTTTGCCCAATAATGCTGACATTTTTTAATGAATAAATTGAAGCTAGCTATGCCTCTTCCCAACACCCCATGGGATATGTTCTAATCATGGCCCAACGTATTCTCTAAATCAATCTTTTCATTTATTTGGAAATCCATTCCTCCCTCTATTATTTGGTCCATTTGGTAGGAAATAAACAAAAGGATCTTTAGGAAAAAGACATTTGATGTGCAGGTGGTCCTAGATGAAATAGAAAAATATGCTTCAGAGATTGTTAATGCCCACACCCAAACTATAAAAGACTACCATATTTTCACTCCATGGAATAAGTTTACCACTTCTCAATGGAAATATATTCATTTTCCTTCTCTCCCTTGCCATATGTATCATCCCCAACATATCCCCAACAAATCTAAGACCAAATGGCACTCTCCAAATGCAAAATTCATCAAGATGAATTTTGATGGTACTTTTAAGGGCAATCTAGTATTATCATGTATTGGCATCTGCATTAGGGATCAAACTGGCACTCTGATTGCATTGAAATCCTCCAATATTCTTTTCGAGACTAACAACATGGCTGAAGCAATAAACTCTTGATTGGCCTAGCCTTAGCAAAAAAATTGGGCTATACAAACATTCAAATAGAAGGAAATCCAACTCTGATTATCAATGAGTGTATATCTAGAAAATCCACCAAATGGAGGATTTAATATATTCTCAAACAGGTTTGGTCACTATTGGAATCATTCAAAGAATGTTACATCTCCCACACATACAAAGAAGGTAACAAGCTTGTAGATATGTTGGCAAATATAGGTTGTGGAAACACTAATTTGGATTCCTCAATGTCCCTTGTTGATATTTATGATTATCCTAACCTCTTGCAGATTGTTAACTTAGAAAAAAACTAAGTGAAAATTTTCATTTATTGCATGTTAGAACATGCCCTCACAAAGATGATGCAATGCAATATTTTGAAGTGGCTATCTGGTATGCAAAGGCTCGGAGGTAGACCACATTTTCAGAGGCAAAAAATTGAGACATTCTTGAGCCCTCTCTTTTTTTAGAAAACATTTGGATAATGGGTAGCTTCTTAGGTACTATTAGGTGACATGGGGATTTTAGATTCTCGGTAATATCTTCTATTTAACATTGTATTTGAGCAAGGATAGAGGGTTTTCTTGACCATTTCTTTCCCTCTTGAGCTCTTAAACTATATATTTTAATTTTATATTTAATATATTACAGTGGCTTTTCCACTTTCACCAAAAAAAGGAAATGAAAACCCATAGCTAAACTAACAAATTAAACAAAAAAATAGTGAGCATACCTCAAAACCCTAAGCTCTTGCTCAACCCTTGCTCTATTTTTTGTTAGAAATTGCTCAAATAAAAATGCAAACCCCAAAAATACAAAATACATTCAGTAAAGGCCTACAATTAAACCAAAATCTAAAACCTAAGAGGTTTTAGCCATTGTGATGAAGATTAATTGATATTTTTATTCTAGCCCTTGCTTAAACGACAATGCTAAATAACAAATAATAAAAACCCACAAAATTTAAATTAAATTAAAAAAACACTTGTACAATAGCAAATGGTGATAAATGGTCAAACACAAAATTCTATATACATTGGAATACCAACCCAAACCTTAGGCCAAATCGGATTAGCACAACCCAAAAATGGATGTAGGGGTGCTAATGTATGATCTAGATAAAGGGGGATTTTGGGGTATTCCTTGTATGGATAGAAATGTATGTATATGAAATGTAAAGTATGAAAAGAACTCATGCAATGATACAATAAATTATAACAAAAAATGTATGATATTGGATCTAATGTACCGAAGTAAGTACTAAAGGAAAATAAGAGTGATGTACTCACCTTGAGGGATAGAAGAGGACAAGTGAACTTTAGATCTATATTTGACTGTCAAAAACTTGTCAAAATCAAAAACTATTTTGGATTTGGGACTGTGAGACTTGTAACTCTTGACTGTAGAATTTTTATATTCTTAGGAACATGTCACAAAATTTGGCCTAGTCCCAAAAAGTTAGCCTAGTCCTTGCACTTTGGAGCTGATTCTCCCAACTATCTAAGTCTCAAAATTCCATAATTTATTGATTTGACGGTATGCAACTTGCAACACTGAGATCTAGAAATTTCTATTTTGCAAAAGGAACAAACCAAAATGAGAGAACCTATTCTAGGAATAGGCTGAATTAAGCTTGTTCCTAAGACTGATGGAAACAAAAACAAAAAAAGTGGATCTAGAGAGGTCTACTACTTAGCTTCCTAGATCTACACTTGTACCTATACTTCCAAAACCTGCAAATCCACATCTGAAACTACACACAATAAATAAAGGGAAATTGACGTAGGGAGGGGATTACCTTGGTCAATCCCCTGTATAGGAATTAACCTCAAAATTAAATAGATAAAAATGAAGGAATTTTGACATGTAGTAGAGATTATATCTAAGCAATAGAGTATATCATATCATGTACATGTAATTTTGCTTAGAATGTGATCAAGAATGTTGATGCAATATCTTTGACTCAACATAAAAATGAAAAGGAAATCATTTAAGACAAAAAATCATCTAGTAGATGTTATAATTTTCCACAAATGTTGAGGAAGAGGAAGATGAAGATTTTGATGAAGATCCCCTCCCTTGTTTGAAAAACCCCTTTGCCTCCTATGGAGAAGAAGAAGCTAGATTTATGGAAGGAAATAATCCAATGCTTAATGGATGATGAATGCCTTCAATGAATGATCTCTTAAAATCCTTGATTACACAATAACTTTCTTGATGTCTTGCATGTAGATGAGATTGCAATAGTGGATGATGGATGTGAAAATGAGAGGATGAAGCCTCCTTTTATACACTTTTAGGGGCTTAGATTTGTGAAGCCAACCAAGATTAAACCCCCAAAGAAAATATCCTTTTATTGGACCCAGAGCCACCAAAAATTAACTCCCAAGGATTAGGCCGACTTGACTTAGCCCAATCTAGGACTAGGCCAAATTCGGCCTAGTCTCTAATAGGCCAAATTTGAAATGGCATAAGGACTAGGTGATAGAAAGGGTATTGGAGATTGTAAATTATTGGGATCATAGGGAAAATACCGAGATCTGAAAGGCTATGTGAAGGATATGGGTGTGAAATGAATTACATGAATGGATGGAAAATAGGAAATTATGCATAGAAATTAGAGTCAATATAGAGTTTTGAGAAAGATTGAAGAGAGAAGTTGGACCTTGATTAAATTATGTATGTATTTAAGTACAATGTGAGGTCCTACCATAAGGAACACACTAAAGTGGGCTAAAAATGGTCCTAAAATGAACACTAATAAAGTTATTACTTTTTAGGATGGTACATTTATCCCCCACTTTAGTGGGAGTATGAGACAAGTCCATGCTCATGATAAAGGAAGAGAAAGAGGAAAGAGAGAATGAAGAGAGATAGATGATCATGGTGAATTGAAAAGAAACAAGATATCAATAAGTTTGATGAAGTAAGCCCCCAAATGAAGAATACTAACTCCACACCCATGCACAAGGGCATGAAAAAAAAGAAAAAAGAAAAGATAAAAGACACACAAGAACTAAAACAAAACTTTAAATCAACTAGTGAAGGATACCTCGATTGAAAATGCCTCACCCACTAATATCATGTATGTAAAGATATTTAAAGAGCACAAGTGATCACATAGGAAGAACAAGAGCATTTCCAATGAGGATACCAACTCCATGGTCTAACCTACTAATATGACCATGATGAGAGAGAGAGAGAGAGAGAGAGAGAGAGAGAGAGAGAGAGAGAGAGAGAGAGAGAGAGAGAGAGGTGATTAGCTTAGCCCAACAAGAGTGTGTGTCTTCTTATGAACCACACAAAGTGTGACCACCATGCCTAGTAAAATTGTACATCTTACTGTGGACCACACAAAAGATAGGATTGAAAGTTCTAGCAGGTTTGTGTGTCATGCTAGTCAATTAAATCTTGAAAAATTTGAGCCTACTGGCATCTTTGTCTGTATGTGTTGTTGAACCATTATGAATGGATGTTATTATCCTTTGTATTCATGAAGATTTTTTGTATGTGAACCTCATGGATGGATGTTAGTATCTGTCATATCTATGAAGATGGGTTGTATGTGCACCTCATGAATGGATGTTAGTATTGTTAGATAACTGAGAGGGGGGGTGAATCAATTAATTTCAGTTATCCGACAGTCCCAAACTCCTAGATGTATATATTCAAACTTTTTCAATGAAATAACCAACTCGGTAAGATGGCAATAACAATCTTTTTGTTCATTTACCGAATACTAGTAAATTCAATACTGTGTTTAATGATTAATCCAAAATATGAAATGTGTAAAGTAAACTAACAATCCAATCACATCAAATAACACATAACACAAGAATTTTAATATGGAAACCCTGCTAAGAGAAAAACCACCTGGGACTGGTAACCCAAAATATTTTACTCTGCTGAAGTGAGCTCGATTAGGAGCCAACCCTGTTAAAGGTTATAATGCACATTGTAAGGTGTGACCTGGTTAAAGGATTTATCACTACCAGTTAACTCTTGACCAACATTCACTATGGGGTCAAAAAGAAAACCATCAACATTCATGGAATGTCATATTGAAATACAAATAAGACTGTTAAGCCCACTCGGTTAAGAGATTTAGTTGTAACAATGGTTAAACTGATACAATAGTGATCTGATTCAAATACAACTAATATTGCAAATTTTTAGATCTATGCTAAGCTCATAATACCTCCTCTGATCAATAATCACTTCAATCCTTCATATCCTTCAACATATTCAACTCAGTCAACAATACTCTGATGCTCGGTTATGCCCACAGTTCTATTTGGTTCTGTCTATAACCAATTTGATCAGCGGTGCATGAAAAAATTCCTTTCACGTGATTTCTCCTGCAGATTCAATTATCCTATAATCAATATTAAATCTTATGTCTCTTTAAATAGATGTCATAAACCATTTTCATCTCATCCATTAGATTTTGCCTCTTAATCTCCATCGTCCATTTTTCCGCTTCAAGCTTCCTCGACAAATGTGTCTCTAGCATGTTTCAATCTCTTCCATTCGATCTTCTCTAAATTTTGTCAAATGTTAGATCCTCATAAAAAACTTTATCTTTTACCTCGGAATCATACACAATTTTCTAGCTCATCAATACAATCGGCTGTTATAACATTTAATTGTTTCTCTCACTCGATCAATACAGAAATGTGTCGGTAAATACTAACTTGGTTATTACTGATACTAGGTATACATTGCACTGGCTTAGTGTATACAAAAATCTTCAATTACCGACCACATTAACTTGTTTAGTTCTGATCTTCAATACATAAAAAATTCATGTAATATAATCAAGTCAACAAAATGATGCCATAGGCTCATCAATAAGTTACCCAATGTATACCTTAGCCATATCTCCATATCCATCTCTTCTTCATGTAGATATCTCTTTCCTTTACCATTTTTATTCTTCAGATGTTTGTAACCATCATGATAAGTATAGTCAAAACTAGTTGACATTAATGACAACATATTGACTGATTTAATTGCCTTACATATCACTTTAATAGCTAAGATATCTAATCATTGTATTTCATTTGTCCATTTAGTTCATAAAGTTATTCAATCAGTTGTAGATTATCAATCTCTCCCTTTGGCATTGATGGCAACACAAAATGAAATATGCCATATAATACCAAACATTTGTACTACAACTCTCTCAGTAAATGTTGTAGCTCGGTAAGCTCTCCCTAGCTTGATCATTTAATATGTTTAATCACTACATAGCATTTCATCATTTCAGGAAGGCTCTCTTTGTGAATTTGATCTTCTTCTTCCTTTCTGATACTTCTGTGATTCTTTCTCCTATTGGATAGATATTAGACTTTCTCTCCCTTCTTTGTGTTCTCTTTAACTAACATTTCATTGAATCTTTCTCTCCCTTTGACAACAATGCCAAAAAAAATAAACAACTCTCCAATAGCAAAAAATAGCTCTATTGTTTGGTTCAGATCATGTACCTTAATGGACAAATAGACAATTTTTCTATTCCAGCTTTCACAACCTTAGGAAACCTATAGTGTCAACAATATGCATAAACATCATTTGATTTTTTAATAAAGTATAGGTTGATGCAACCTCCTGATTAGCTTAGTGACTGACAAACATGGGATGGACCCCTAGTCTAGTCCTCAAGTACTCAAATGTATCCTTTGGTAAGGGTTTAGTAAATATGTCTACAAGTTGTTCCTTAGATTTCATAAATTACAGTTTCACTTGCTTTTCTTGTACTTGTTCCCTCAAATAGTGATACTTAATAGATATATGCTTTGTCTTAGCATGCATCACCAGATTCTTTGAAATATTTATGGCACTTGTGTTATCACAATATATAATCACTGGATCAGTGATCTCCTCATTCATTCCCTTCAACAATTGTTTTATCCATGCAATATTTGACCAATTAGCAGCATCAACAACATACTCTACTTCAACAGTTGACTGAGAAATACATGCCTTTTTCTTTCTTATCCAAGTTACTACTCTATCTCCCAAAAAGAATGCTCCACCGAGAGTACTCTTCTAGTCATCTATATTTCTAGCCCAATCAGTGTCGGTGTAAACTTGTAGTTCAAAATTGCCTTGTTTCTTATACCATAAACCATTATTCTCCATGTTCTTCAAGTATCTCAAAATCCTCTTAACAACAATCATATGTGATTCCTTAGGATTAGCATAAAATATTGCTACAATCCCAACAACACGTGCAATATCTGGTCTACTATGCACAACATACATCATTTTACCAATCATTGATCTATTTAATGTTTGATTTACCTCAGTTGACTAATCATCTTTTGTCAATTTACATACAATGACCATCAATGTACCTACCGGTTTTGAATCTTCCATTCCAATAGTCTTCAACACTTCTTTGATATATTTTGATTGTGTTATGAATATCCCTTCAGTTTGTTGTAGAATTTGCAAACCTAGAAAGAATTTAATCTCTCCAAACATTGACATCTCAAATTCCTTTCTCATTTTAGCAACAAATGCTTTGCAAAGATTATCACATCCTCCAAATATAATATCATCAACAAATTTTTTAACAATAATAATCTTGTCATCAGTTTCTCCTTTCAAATACAAATTGCTATTGTCACTTGTCCTCACAAATCCAATACTAATAAGATAATCATGCAATCTTTCATACCATGCTCTCGGTGCTTGCTTCAGTCCATACAGTGCTTTGTACAATTTACATACCATATTTTGCTTATTTGGATCAACAAAACCTTCAGGTTGTTCAATATAAAACTCTTCATCAAGTATTCCATTCAGAAATGCAAATTTAACATCCATTTGATATACTTTAAATCCTTTGTGTGCAGCATATGCAAGTAGTATTCTAACTCCTTCAAGTCTAGCAACTAGTGCAAAAGTTTGACCATAATCTATACCTTCTTCTTGTGCATATCCTTTACAAACAAGTCTTGCTTTGTTCCTAGCGACTTCACCATTTTCATTCAAATTGTTTCTAAATATCCATTT
The DNA here is from genome assembly GCA_027943335.1 of Chamaecyparis obtusa. Taxonomy (NCBI): domain Eukaryota; kingdom Viridiplantae; phylum Streptophyta; class Pinopsida; order Cupressales; family Cupressaceae; genus Chamaecyparis; species Chamaecyparis obtusa. The sequence continues at coordinate 25,043 of BSBK01015040.1, read as the reverse complement.
GGTTCCAATTACATTTTTATCACTCGATCTTGGTACCAATGTCCATGTTTTGTTTTTCTGTATCTGCTCAATTTCTTCATTCATGGCTTTAATCCATTCCTCATTCTCAAGTGCATCTCTAACATTTTTAGGTTCAAATTCACAAACTAAGCATGTGTTATGTATCAACTTACTTTGTGTCATCATGACAACTTTCTTGTCTCCAATGATTTGGTTGTGTGGATGGTATCTTCTCACAAATTTAGCTAACACTTGATCTCTTCTCTGTTCACTAGTTGATGCAGTTCCAATTTCTTCCTCTATAGAAATTTCTTGATTCTTGGTCTCTATAAATTGATGCTCGATATCTTTATCCTATTGCTCAGTAGCTTCTACCTGTCGCTCAGGTAGAGAGTCAGGTAACTCAATGAATGTATATCTCTCATAGTCTTTTGGTTCTTTCCTTCTTTCTTCATCATTTTTCTTAGCAAAATCATCAACTTTCACATTAGCACTTTCAATCATTTTGTTAGAAGCCTTATTCAAACATTTGTAAGCTTTGCTCTTAGTAGAATATCCCAAAAATATTGCTTCATCACCTTTAGAATCAAATTTCCCATTTCTATCATCTTTCAGAATGTAACATCTACTTCCCAAAATTTTGAAATAACTTACATTAGGAGTGCACCCAAACCATTACTCATAAGGTGTCTTGTTTGAATCTTTCTTTAGTTGTACTTGGTTCAATGTGTATACAATAATGCTAACAACTTCTCTCCAGTACATTTGTGCAACATCTTTCTCAATCATCAGTGTTCTAGCACAATCAACTATGGATCTATTCCTCCTTTCAACAATACCATTCTACTGTGGTGTTCTTAGTACAGAAACCTATCTTTTAATTCCATGCTCATTACAGAAGTTAGTGAATTCATTAGAAATAAACTCATGTCCTCTATCAGATCTTAAGCATTTTAGCTCTTTTCCACTTTCTTTTTCCACTTTAGCTTTATACCATTTAAACATTTTGAAAGCTCTAGATTTCTCTTTCAAAAACATAACTGTCATCATCCTAGAATAGTCATCAACAAATAGAATAAAGTATCTATCACCATAATAACTTTGAGTTCTCATAGGACCACATAAGTCAGCATGAACCAATTCCAAAATAGCTTTAGATGAGTAGGTCTTTCTCTTGAAACTAGATTTTAACATTTTTCCCATTTGACATTGTTTTCACATGACATGGTCAGGTTTAGATAAGCTCGGTAAACCTCTAACTTTTCTTTTCTTACTAATCTTAACCATGTTGTCAAAATTCCAATGACACAACCTTTTATGCCACAACCACACATCTTCATTTCTATCCATTAAACAAAAATTTTCAACATTGTCAAGATAGAATACATTACCTTTAGATTGTTCACCAGTACCAACCAACTTTCCGGTTTCATCATAGATCTTCACCTTCCTACTTTAAAATGCAACTCAGTGACCTAAGTTATTCAATTGTGCTACAATTAACAAGTTATAGTTAAGTCCCTTCACCCAATATGCATTTTTACATTTAATCTTATTGTTCAGCATGATAGATCCTTTTCTTTTTACTTGAAAAGGTGTATCATTTCCCATTTTAACATATCCTCCATTATAGTATTCAAGATATTAAAATTTGTCCTCATCACCAGTCATATGATGTGTACAACCACTATCAATAATCCATGTATCATTCTTTCTATCTTTAGAGATAAGTGTTGTTTCTACATACCTTTCTTCTTCTTCTGAATCTTCTTTCAAAGCTACAAATACCACCTCAATATCTTCATCAGTGTTGGTGTTGGTGTCATCATAATCATCTCCAACAAGGTAACATGCCTTCCTTCCTTTGTCTTTGTAGTCTCGGTTGTTTCTTCTATCATAGTGTCGATTGCCTCTACGATCTTGGTTATCTCTTCTGTCATACTTCTTTTCACTAGATCGGTCACTTTGTTTGTCATCATCTTTCCTATTAGGACATCTAGCTGCAATATGACCAATTTATTTATAGTTAAAATATGCTAGAGGTAATTTCCCTTTATACCTTCCTTTACCTTTCTGCAGCCTTCTAGGCATAAGTGCATCAAGTCCATCTTCATCACTGTCACTGCCACTTTCATTCCTTATCATATGTTTACTGCTTGATTTTCCAATTTTCAAAGATGACATAAATGCAGACTTAACACTTGGTATAATACTATTATCATAGTTATTCTACTCAAAAGTAGTCAACTTATCAATTAGACTATCAAGTGTAAGAACATTACCCGATGCAGATCTCATTTCATGAATTGCAGAGATTCTAATAGCATAGATTGGCAGCAAGGTTCTAAGAATTTTACTCACAACAGTGTCTTCATCAATAACACCTCCTTCTCCTCAGATAGTATTGATAACCTCCTTGATTAAGTTATTGTAACATGAAATGTTTTCTCCTTCTTTCATCTTCATGTCATCAAATCTTCCTCTAAGGCTTTTAGCTCTTTCTCTCATCACATTCACATCTCCTGCATAGACTAGTGTAAGTTTGTCCTACATTGCTTTTGCTGAAGTACATGCTTTGACATCTTCAAATTCTGCATCAGATAGGGCATCATCAATCTCTATCATTGTCATGTTATGTTCATGTCTGTCTCTTGGTTGATCAGTAGTTAAAGGTCCAATAGACAATTGTATGTACTCCTTAGTCAGATAGAATAGTGCAGATTCTTCGATTCTTGATATATACAATTTCATTTTTCTTTTCCATGTTATGAAGTTATCTTTGTTCAGCTTTGGCACCTCTCTCTTATACATCTTGTGATCTTTAGCTCAAGTCCTTAAAATTTTTCTTCCAAGAACAACTGCTCTGATACCAATTGTTAGATAACTGAGAGGGGGGGTGAATCAGTTAATTCTAGTTATCCTACAGTCCCAAACTCCCAAATGTATATATTCAAACTTTTTCAACCAAATAACCAACTTGGTAAGATGGCAATAACAATCTTTCTGTTCATTTACCGAATACTAGTAAATTCAATACCGTGTTTACCAATTAATCCAAAATATGAAATGTGTAAAGTAAACTAACAATCCAATCAAATCAAATAACACATAACACATGGATTTTAACATGGAAACCCTACTAAGGGAAAAACCATCTAGGACCAGTAACCCAAAATATTTCACTCTTCTAAAGTGAGCTTGGTTAGGAGCCAACCCTGTTAAAGGTTACAATGCACACTGTAAGGTGTGACTTGGTTAAAGGATTTATCACTACTAGTTAACTCTTGACCACATTCACTATGGGGTCAAAAAGAAAACCATCAACATTCATGGAATGTCATATTGAAATACAAATAAGACTGTTAAGTCCATTCGGTTAAGAGATTTAGCTGTAACAATGGTTAAACTGATACAGTAGTGATCTGATTCAAATAAAACTAATATTGAAAATTTTCAGATCTATGCTAAGCTCATAATACCTCCTCTGACCAATAATCACTTCAATCCTTCATATCCTTCAACATATTCAACTTAGTCAACAATACTCTGATGCTCAGTTATGCCCACAGTTCTTCTCGGTTCTGTCTGTAACCAGTTTGATCAGTCGTGCATGAAAAAATTCTTTTCACATGATTTCTCCTACAGATTCAATTATCCTAGACTCAACATTGAATCTCATGTCTCTTTAAATAGATGTCATAAACCATTTTCATCTCATCCATTAGATTTTGCCTCTTAATCTCCACCTTCCATTTTGTCACTTCAAGCTTCCTCAGTAGATGTGTCTCTAGCATGTTTCAATCTCTTCCATTTGATCATCTCTAAATTTTGTCAACTGTTAGATCCTCATAAAAAACTTTATCTTTTACCTCGGAATCATACACAATTTTCTAGCTCATCAATACAATCAACTATTATAAAATTTAATTGTTTCTCTCAGTTGATCAATATAGAAATGTGTTGGTGAATAATAACTCGGTTATTACTGATACTCAGTATACACTGCATTGGCTTGGTGTATACATAAATCTTCAATTACCGACCACATTAACTTGTTCAGTTATGATCTTCAATACATAACAAATTCATGTAATACAATCAAGTCAACAAAATGATGCCATAGGCTCATCAATAGGTTACCCAATTTATACCTTAGCCATATCTCCATATCCATCTCTTCTTCATGTAGATATCTCTTTCCTTTACCATTTTTCTTCTTTAGATGTTTGTAACCATCATGATAAGTATAGTAAAAATTGTTATCTCTATTTGAGCATTAAAGATTGTCATTGGTATCAAAGACATCATTCAGTTACCTATGCTACTCTAGTCAGTCAAAGTAATCACTTCAAGCTAGTCAGTCAAGTCCTTTACACTGAGCACCAGAGCATTTTTACTGAGCATTAGTGTACACCAATACCGAGTGACAATAAACACCAAGCAGACTAGACACTGAGCACCTGTGTAACTACTGAGCAGCATATACAATGTTTATCGAGCATCACAGAAAATGGCATAGTAATTAGTTATGGCCCATTTATCTATGTAGATGGTTACAACAAAATCAAAAAACATTTTACCAAGATCAAGGATCATTTATTATAGATATATTCATTAATTGTGATGATAATCTCTATGTAATTACTAGATCTAGCTTAATTTTGTACACTGTAGATCTTAGGGTTTTCTCTAAGATATTGTAACCTAATTTTGTTAAGCGGCATAAGAAGTATGCTATATAAATGTAATTCACATGATTTGTTGGTGTGTGAATGGAATGGAGCAAAGAAGTTCTTGAAGCATCAAGCCAACTTCAAGATATCAATTATCAGATAAAGAAGAACAGAATACAAAGATATTCAGATTAAGTAGAATCAGACAAGGCTATTGAGCAGTTCAGAGTTGAGATCTTCACATGAAAAGGTGATATCTCTTCAGTATTTCATAGATCTGTATCAGACAAGATAGAGTTGTCAATTTGCATATACTTTCTATTGTTTTCTAATCATTGTAACAGAGAAACCCAAAATATCTTAACAGAGTAGACCTAACAGTCTTGTATGTAAATCTCTTTACGGAGTGCACACTCAAGTAGTGTTGTTAAAATCCTATAACTAGGTAGATCTAATCGATTTGAAATGTTACTCCTAACTGGGTAAGATCACTAGAAGTGATCACCACTTTTAGCCCTAACAGGCAAACCTTTTCTATCTACAGTAGTAAAGAATTTGTGGGTGTCATCCCCACCCCAGTTTTTACCTTCTAACAAGGGTTTCTGCATTACCAAAATACTTGTGTTATGTGATATATATATTGTTGACTTCATGCTATTTAATTTTATAAATTAACTAAATGAATGATACATACAATGGATTCAAGTTATATGTGAAGTTACTACTTTTTTCTATTTAAGATTTGAAAGTTGAATGTTTTTGTGGGCACTGATTCACCCCTCCCCTCTCAGTACCCTATCTCTCCATCCCAACAATTGGTATCAGAGCTCAGATCTCTTATTGGATGGTTTAACCACTGAAGAGTAAAGATCCAACCATGGAGAGATATAAGTTGGATAAGACAATAGAGAATAAAAAGATTCAAATGTAGATGTTCATAGAGAAGTATAAGAAAGCTAAGGATGCATTGAAAAAGTTACTGGTTCAGAGGAAGAACTTGGATATTCTAGAGAATGAGACTAGTTACCATGAAGAAGAGATTGATGATATATTTGACAATTTGGATCTAGTTTAGGAGGTATTTCTGATGGATCTGAAAGTGTAAGCTATGATTTGTTTGAAAAGAATCTTCACTTAACCAAACAAGTGAAAGCCCTGAAAATCGGTCAAGAATCATAGATGGTGAGAATGATAGATGTAATGAACAATGCCAGATAGGATGAGCAAGAAAGGAATCTAGCTGTTGAAGACCAAAGATAGATAACTGAACAAATTCAAGTAAAATAAATTGAGACACAAAGACTCACCAAGCACCATTTCAAAATATCCAATCAGATGATGATTGTAAACCAGGAGGTCAACTGAGTAAATGGTGAATTGTCAAGAAAACTTGAAGATATTGGAATACTCAGGGAAGAGAATGATAAATTGAGAAATGAAGTAAAGATACAACTACAACACAATGAAATGATGAAATTGGCTGAAGACAATTCCAAAAGGATTGATGATTTTCTGACTAATTAAAGAAGACTTAGAAGTAAAGCTAGATTAGGCTACACCAATGAAGGAGAATCATCCAAACAAGTTGAACAAGTGAACGATCAAAATCAAAGACCTAAGACACTGTCATGCTATCACTGTGGTAAACCAGGACATACCTCAAATGTCTGCAGAAGCAAAGCATAAGGTAAAACTCAAGTCACTGCTAAGTTTAATGGTTACTATTATTACTGTGGCAAATTTGGACATCAAGCTTATGAGTGTAGAGAAAAAATGAATAAGAATGCTAACAATCCTACCATGGAGAAACTCTATTATACTTGCAACAAACATGGATACACTACACAAGAGTGTAAAGATAAAATGAAGCAAGTGTGGACACCAAAATAGAAGAACAAACCCAAACCTTATCAACCGAAGAGACAAGCTAATTCTTATGTTTGGGATTACAACACATGGGTTAACTCTATAGCATGTGGTAGATATAGATACATTACAACAAACTGTATGAGGAAGAGATGGGCTGGACAATCATGAAGCTAGACAAGCACTGGAATGGCATGCTTACATTGTCATAAGGTCGGTCATCTAAGAAAGGACTGCAGAGATTGAGCACTAGAAGAAGGACATGTATTTTAGAGTGGAAACACTATTGTAGATATCATGAGGATCAGAAACACTATGTGGAGAAAGGCATCAAATGAAAATGTTGAGTCAAGAAATGTTGTTGGTGAAACCTCATCCATTGGATTGGGTGACATTGGTACCTCCACCTAAGGTGAATTAGGTATGTATGGATCTGACATTTCAAAAGATCTTATTTTACATACAGTTCCTTATATATGATGAGCACATACCAAATCTGCATGAATAAAGATGCATTATGATTTATATGTTATGAGCTAACAAAGTCACATAGTCGGTATATGTATGACCGTGCATTGAGTTACTTTTTGGTAAAAGTTATTCAAGGTTAACCAAGTATCAGTATCAACCAATTAAGAAATCATGTGTTAACTGAGCTGTTGGAAGTTTACGGTATCCACCGAGTTGACAGTTGTCACTGAGCTAGAAGTAGGTCAAGAGTTAATGACAAAATGTTTTAAGTGGGAAAATGGAAAATGCTATAAATACACGGAGGACTTAGTTAATTTTTCACCCAGCGATTTCGAAGAGTGATTATTTCACAAAGCGAGTTCAAGATAAGAATTTTCAAGATCATCCAAACTAGTTGTAGATCAAACCGAGCACACTCTTCACATATTCTGAGTAAGTTGAAACCCCTACCGAGCACATTCATCACTTTTTGCCAAAAACCTAGTTTGTTAAAATGGCATCTACTGCAAGCAATTCTAAGATTGTGGAAGAGGAAGTGAACCTCATTGTTTCAGCTAACTATGATGAACCTAAATACAAGTTACATTTGGAAGTTGCATCTAAAATAGATTCAACAGGAGCTTTCTCAAGAATCCCAGCTAGGGTTTTTCTAATCAAGGATGTACGATCTTACATTCACTACAAGATAGGTGAAATAGGAGATTTTGAGATGTATGCAACATATCAGAGACTCTGTAGTGAAGATGGGAAACTTAAAGAAGAGTACAAATAGGTTGAAAAGATTGGACTCACTCAAGCCCTAAATTTTCCAAAAATTTTTAAAAATGAATGGATTAGGGTTGTACTCAGTCGCTATCATGAGGGCATATTTTGGTTGGATAATTTGGTTAAAGTAACTAAGAGAATGATTCATAGGGTTATAGGTTACCCTATAATAGATAAGGCCAAAGCTTTTCGTAGTGCCTCCTGAGTCAAAATTGAGAAGAATACTGGTGCAGCATGGGACGACCAAGCATTGAAGATTGCTTCAATTGAGGATCTAGAAGTTAAATTTGTAGCTCATATAATTGGTTACAAGTTCTATCAATCAAGTAGACTGAATAAAGTTCCTTGTAGTGCTGTGGACATGGCATATAAAATAATAAAGAAGGGTCACCAATTGGACCTTGCTGAGTTACTATTGAAGTAGTTAGTAGAGAACATGAAAATAATCAGGTCGGAAAATTCTAACACTTGTAAGTTTGGATCACTGCTGGTGTGTATATTTTTCTATATTCAGAAATTTTTTCCTTCTGTCGGTCACATAGATTGGCCTACCGACAAACCAGTTGCTACTCAAATTTTTGATATAATGAGAAGTCTGGGAGATAATTTAAATAAAGTTGTAGATGACTATTTTGAGCAATTTAAGATTAAGATGAATCTTCGGAGTAGAATTCCTAGCTCACTGGTTGAGAAATATGAAATGGATATTTATTTTCTAGTAGACACCGACCACACTTTAATCAAAGCTGTTGAGCTGAGAACAAAATGGCTAGACCCCATGGAATACAAAATGGATATTGATTTCACTTCAAAATCAATCAAGGCTTTACTAGCTCTACCAAAGGACAAGAAGGCTAAAAGGTTTGGAACCTATGAAGAGGCAAAGACTAGAATAAAAATAGGTCTTGTCATCGGTAAAATGACTAAGAAATCCAAGAAGATGATGAAGACACTAGTTGAACATTTTGGAGATGAATCTGACTCATCTGACGAGTCACCGATTGAATCTGCAACCGAAGGTCAGTTACTGTTGATTGAAAAAGCACATGGTAGTGAAGAAACTGAGTTTGATAATGAAAAAGATTCAATACCGATTTCTCTCACTCCAACTCCAAAGAAGAGGTAGTTTCCAGTGCAGTCTAGAGCACAAAAAAGGTTAGAAACTGCAGCTTCACCACCTTTGAAAAAGCGTGTTGTGAAGGTAACAAAACTAAAGGTAGCTACACCAGCCAAGACATATGAAAAAAGAGGAACCAAGGTCGTAGCTGAGGCACCAAGGAAAAGGAGAAAACTAATAAGAGGAAGAGAAGACCTTGAAGATGAAGAAAATGACACAAATCAGTTCAAGGTTGTTAGCAACAAGAACATAACAATTGATGAAGTTACTGCAAACATAATTGAAAATGGAGAACTCACAGATCCAAAACATAGTCGGTTTGAAAAAATGTTTACTGAGGATCAAAATAAAATTGAGGAGGCAGTCATCTAGATGATGATAAGCTTCAAATGAGTTCCATTGGAATTTTCCAAATAATTTCCCAAGGCATTAGATGAGAGAATAAATCAGAAGAGGTCCTATGCCTTGGACACCAAAAAGAAGACGAGGGAACAAGCCCTAGTTTTGGCAGCTCCAAATTTATCTCTTGATGAAATTGATGAATATATGAACACTTACTCTAGGAGATTCAGAGAAAAAGGTTAGGCTATGCAAGTATTAGATGAAAATCTGGCAAATATTGATGAGTCTAGCCAACTCATCTGGACATCAATCATTGCAACAAAAGAGCAAGCTGAGAAGAATGCATTTCTAAATTTGTCTAAGAAGAGACAAAGATCAAAAGGAAAAGGCATCTACATAGATGATGATGATTTGGAAAAGAAGACAGAAGAAATAGATGTATCACTTACTAAGGTGATTGATACAACACTTGTTAATGAGGTAATAAATATTTCATAGGATACACCGGATCCAGTAGAGATCCAAACTAAGGAGAAACATGATGAAGATGTACTCATTGAGGACATTATTAATGGTGATCCTGATGATAAAGATGAAGATGAAGATGTGAACATTGCACCAGATTGTACACAAGATGAAGGCCATGTTACCAAGTCTGCAATCACATCATTATTAGGAGAGCTTCCTATTCTTGTGGAAGTAGTTGAAATTTTATCATAGGAACAACCCAAAGGCTCAGACCCCAAGAAAATGAAGGATATAATAGGGGAACAAGGAGTCAAGATACCAGTTGACACAAAAAAGCCTAAAGAGAAAGAGGCAACAAAGACAGAAACTAAGGATCAAGATAATCCTAATGTAACTGAGGCTACTCCACCGGACACTAAATCAGAGGCCCCAACTTAGTCAACTAACACAAAGGTCACTAAGGAGTAGTAGAAGGAAGATACCATGTCAACCGGGTAGGTTACACAAAGTTTTGAGGTAAAGGCAATCATACCATTCAAAACAAGCTCACCTCAAGAACCTGAGAAGAAGAAGAAGAAAAAGAAGCAAGGAAAAGGGCCAGTCACCTTAGAAGAAGTTATTGTTATACTAGAGTGTGACCCTAGGATCCTAAGCCCTGAGGAATTGAGAAAATATGGGGAGCTATGTACAAGGAAGGTAGCACAAGAAAAATTGAGACAAGAGTGCAAGAGCAAGGAAATACTTGAAAATGTAAGAGATATCTTACAACAGGTCATACTAGAGGTACACATAAATGAAGATACTCCAATAATGGACCAACTTTCTACACTTGCAGAAGAAATAAATGCCCCAGATGTAGAAGCATAAAAGATAATAGAAGAAAGGGCAGAATCTAAAATACAACATAAACTTGCAGAAAAGATCAGCCAAGAAGTGGCAATCAATAAGGTAAAGTTATCTTAGGTAATAACTGACATTCAATCTATTACTAAGTTAATTAGTCAAAATTTGATAAATCTATGCACTGTGGACACTTTCACTACCGAGGTCAGTGAAAAGATAAAACAACTTGATAAAGAAATCCAAGCTAGTGCACATGCACCCTTAACGAAGCCTCAATAATTTGCCAAGCACATCTTGAAAGTTCAAGAACTCCGGTGGTTAAGATCAGACCTTAGAAAAAAAGAAGAAATATTAAGTGACCAAGTCATAGAATTGCAAACTGAGTTGCTTCCATATTTGAAAATCTTTGAGAAGCCTATTGTCAAGGCACAAACTCTTGTTGCAACACCAAAAATCTATGTGTTGGACAACATCTTTGACATGCATGCACAAGTCGGTCTTGAGCACATTGCTCTCACCAACTTGAAAGAGGAATGGGAAAACCTCTTGGAATCATTGAAGAAAACCCATAAGCACATTTTTGATAAGCTGTAAGTATACATTTTCATATTTGGCATTAATATCAAAAAGGGGGAAATCTTGTATATAATATAAAAGGGGGAAGACATGTATATGCCAAATATGTAAATAAATGCTAAGTATACTACACATTACTAGGAGCATGCACCGAGGGGGAGTATAGAAATTTTTTGTTGATAAGTATCTATGTATATATGGCGGAGATAGAAAATATTTTGAGACATAAGGTCTATGTACATTTAATGTTTTGATACTAATGCCAAAGGGGGAGATTGTTATCTCTATTTGAGCATTAAAGATTGTCATTGGTATCAAAGACATCAGTCGGTTACCTATGCTACTCTAGTCAGTAAAAGTAAGCACTTCAAGCTAGTCGGTCAAGTCCTTTACACTGAGCACCAGAGAAATTTTACTGAGCATCAGTGTACACCGATACCGAGTGATAGTAAACATCGAGAAGACTGGACACTGAGCACTAGTGTAACTACCTAGCAGTATATACAGTATTTACCGAGCATCACAAAAAATGGCATAGTAATCAGTTATGGCACATTTATCTATGCAGACGGTTACAAAAGAATCACAAAACATTTTACCAAGATTGAGGATCATTTATTATAGATATATTCATTAATTGTGATGATGATCTCTATGTAATTGCTAGATCTAGCTTAATTTTGTACACCGTAGATCTTAGGGTTTTCTCTAAGATATTGTAACCTAATTTTGTTAAGCGGCATAAGAAGTATGTTATATAAATGTAATTCACATGATTTTTTGGTGTGTGAATGGAATGGAGCAAAGAAGTTCTTGAAGCATCAAGCCAACTTAAAGATATTAGTTATCAGATAGAGAAGAACAAAATGCAAAGATATTTAGATTAAGCAGAATCAAACAAGGCTACTGAGCAGTTTAGAGTTGAGATCTTCACATGAAAAGGTGATATCTATTTAGTATTTCATAGATCTATATCAGAAAAGATAGAGTTGTCAATTTATAGATACTTTTTGTTATTTTCTAATCATTTTAATAGAGAAACCCAAAATCTCTTAATAGAGTAGACCTAAAAGTCTTTTATGTATATCTCTTTAGCGAGTGCACACTCTAGTAGTGTTGTTAAAATCCTATAACTAGGTAGATCTAATTGATCTGAAATGTTACTCCTAACAAGGTAAGATCACCAGAAGTGATCACTACTTGTAGCCCTAACATGCAAACCTTTTCTATCTACAGTAGTAAAGAATTTGTGGGTGTCATCCCCACCGTAGTTTTTACCTTCTAATAAGGGTTTCTGCATTACCAAAATACTTGTGTTATGTGATAGATATATTGTTGACTTCATGCTATTTACTTTTATAAATTAATTGAATGAATGATACATATAATGGATTCAAGTTATATGTGAAGTTACTACTATTTTCTGTTTAAGGTTTGAGAGTTGAAAGTTTTTGTGGGCACTGATTCACCCCTCCCCTCTCAGTACCCTATCTCTCCATTCCAATAAAAACTATTTGACATCAATGACAACATATTAATTGATTTAATTGCCTTACATATCACTATAATAGCTCGGCAATCTCTAATCACTATCTTTTATTTGTCCATTCAGTTCATCAAGTTATTCAATCAGTTGTATATTATCAAGTATATATCATATCCATGAAGATTGGTTGTATGTCTCAGCTTTGGAAATGCCAATTTATGTGCATAATGTATAAGGGAGGCTATGTGTATGCTCCCCTCCTTATGATGACTATGTAGTAGACATAATAAGGAAGAGAATCAAGGATACCTACTTCCAACAACAATGAGATATCCTTAAGACAATAATGTATGCCATAAATTATCTAAGAGAGTTCACCCTTTTGAAATAATAAAATAGATAATCATGAAAGGACATTCCACTTGTGGGAAGAGAACCTTGAAAGATAGAGATATTTTCTTAAAATACATATACCTTCAAGAGGAGTATTGAAAAAAGATAAAATCTTCAAGACAAAGAAGGGAAGGATAAAAAGAATCCGACCATTTAGCCCCTCGTTATTAGGTGAAATAGGGATTCTTGTTGAAGAATGACAAACATTGAAACACATAGTAAGAGAATTTTCTTATAATGAACATAATTTTTCAAATAAAGAAGAGGTGATGATCAAGGATGTACACCTCTTGTATAAGAGCGAATCCAAATCAAAACAATTCCTTATAAGAAAAGAATGTCACATTATAAACAAATACCATTGTATTAAGGAGAGAAGATCCTTAGACAAAAGAGAGAAAGAATGTACATGAAATATTTCCCTCCAAAGTGTGAAGAAAAAGATAAAATATATAATAAACCTTGAATGATAGGTCACTTTATAATAGATATACAATTTCAGGAAAAATAAGTGGCATATCAGGGAGAAATTGTAATGTAAACAAACATATATATGCTAGAAAAGACATCCCATATAGAGTAAGAAAGTCATCAATAAAATAAATGAAATGATGATACAGATGATTATTAGATGATAGACATTCCCTTTGAGACATGAAAATAATTATTAAGAAGAGACGTTAGGATCTTCCATGAAACAAAGTATCTCATGCCAAAAAAAATGTACCATCATTAAATAATAACAAATCCATAGAGATGAAGAAAAAGTAGAAGAAGGATGATACATTATGTCTACTTAGTGGTGACCTCAAGTATACAAGATATGCAATTTCCACTAAGGAAGATATTGTAAGGACACTAAATTCATCAAGGAGAAAGATCCTAAACAATAAGTCCATACATGGGAGGAAATCATAGTAAAAAAAGAGGTGAACAACAAAGAGATAATGGATCCTTTGAAAGAAAAGGTGAAAAAGATGAGATAGAAAGAATGACCTAATATATTCCCTAATTATTAGATCTATTATAATGAACATGCACTTTCAAGCAAGCATAAGGTTGAAACTCGATATGAAATCCATGTGTAAAACAACAAATCCTTGCAAGAAAGTACATTATACTATAAAATTTGCAAGCCCACAAGGGATATTGGATGCATTAAGGAAGGAGAAGAGAAAGAGAAAGGACACATTATGCCCCCTAAGTGGTTTTTATTTATAATAGACATGTGATTTAAAGAAAGAATAAGGTTGTGACTTGGGATGAAAATTCGTAGGTAAAACAATAAATGCATGCAAGAAAGAATGTCATCTTATAAAAGAAGTGAGTCATAAAAGAGAGAAAATTAATCCTTTGAGATAAATAGGAGAGTGAAATAAGAACCTTGCCCTCCAAGTGAGGAGACAAGGAAAAAGAACTATAATTTTTCTCACAAAGTATGACAATGAGCCCGCAAATGATATGATATAAGTCACATAGTGAGGAGAAACATAATAGTAATTTAGATGTATTAGGTAGAATGATCATGAAAAAGATTCCATCCATAGTTGCAAGTCATTTGAATCATACCACAATCAATGAAGGCCTGAATTTTACACTTCAAATCATAACATTCATTAGTGTGATGGCCATGAATTTTATGATACATACAACTGGAAGAATTGTCTTGTTTTTGTTTCCTATGTTTTTTCTTGTTTTTCATAGGAAAAGTAATTAATTTGGATTTAAGCATCTCAAACAAAATAGTCTCTTGTTGTGAGTAAAAATTAGAAGAAGAATGTATAGATTGAGTGGGAAAATCATAATGTTGGAAACCTAAAGTTTCTTGTGAACAATAATCCTAATCAAGAAGGTTTGATGTATCAATAAGATAAAAGTCTCCCTTCGGTGGAAGGGGATTGAAATTTAAAGAAGTCCAATCAATATCCATACATTCATCAAATGGAGTTGTTGGATTCTCAAATTCAAGAGTCTTATTATTACTATGGAATGTTGGTGTGAAATCTAGGGTTCCCTATTCATCATCTTGAAGAGTTGATGGTCCACCTATTTGTATTGGAGAAAGAAGTGAAGAAGGAAATGAAGATTGAATAGATTCATTTCGATTAGGCTCCTTATGGTCTAAAGTTGGGTTTGTAGAATCAAGGACATCAAGGATATTATCCTCTTGAGGATTGTTATATATGTCTGGAACTGCATGATAATCAAGTTCCATAATACTTTGTACAACAATCCCTAATTCATTTTGAGAGGTATATTTAATGGTGTTGAATTTATTAGGTTCAGTAAGCTCAAATGATTCCTTAGAAAAAGTATCAATTATGTTATCTTATACTTCTAAGGTGGTTTTAGGAGAAGGAAAATCATGACTCGTTAGTGCTTCATCTCTAGAAGGAAGATGATTGAAATGGATAGGAGGAGAATTTTCATTAAGGGAATTTTCAATTATATCACCCTTTTTCATTACAAAATCATCCTTTTGCACAAAGGTAGTCTTATGGGGGAGGTACATATCAAGAGAATAATTGACACCATTCTTTAATGGCTCATCCCAAAGAGGGATATAATTGAAAGAAGGCTTAAAAGTAGGTTCTTGCATCAATATGTCCTCACAAGGGACAAAATATTTGGGAAAGGAATCATTGATTGGTTCATTAATTAACTTTTGGAAAAATGGGATTTTAGGAGTTGTAGAGGAATATTTATTAGAGATGAAGTCATAAAGTGCTTCATCTAACATAGAAAAATATTCACTACTAAACAACTCATTAAGGTCCTCAACATCTTGACAACTAAAAAAATCATCAAAGGCTAAAAACTTGAATAAAGAAATCAGACATGCTGGAAACACAATATGAATGATTTATTTTTGTATTTTCTCAAAATATGAATGCAATGAAACTAAAGAAAGGACAAAGGAAAACAAAACCATATTTTTGTTTTGGTCTTTTTATGATTATAATATGCACACAAATAGTAGATCTAACTAACCACAAAAAAGGTACAAGGTAGATTATAAATGCCAAATCAAAATGTTTTTGTTCTTTTTTAGAATTGAAAAAAAAATGCATGCAAGATCTAACTATAAAAAAAAGAAGGTATATAATTCATGAAAGGGTCAGGTTTACCAAAATATACAATAGGAAATGGTGATCAATGGTCAACACAAAATTGTATATGAAATGTAAAGTATGACAAAAACTCATGTAATGGCAAAGGAAATGATAACCAATAATGTATGATACTAGATCTAATGTACCAAAGTAAGTGCTAAAGGAAAGTAAGAATGATGTACTCACCTTGAGGGTTAGAAGAGGATAAGTGAAATACTTTAGATCTGTATTTGATTATCAAAAACTTGTCAAAATTAAAAACCATTCTAGATTTAGGATTGTGAGACCTGCAACTCCTAACTATGAAATTTGTAGATTCTCAAGAATATGTCACAAAATTTGGCATAGTCCCAAAAATTTGGCCTATTCCTTGCACTTTGAAGTTGATTCTCTCCACTATCGGAGTCTCGAAATTCCTTTATTTTATGATCCGACAGTCTACAACCTACAACTCTGAGATCTGGAACTTTTTTTTTTACAAAAGGAACATGCTGAAATGAGAGAACCTGTTCCAGAAATAGGTTGAATTCATCCTAATCCTGAGACTAATAGAAACAAAAATTTAGGACTGTGATACATGCAAATCCCAACTGTGATATTTGTATATTCTCAATAACATGTCACAAAATTTGGCCTATTCCTTGCACTTTGAAGCTGATTCTCTTGACTATCAGAGTCTCAAAATTCCTTGATTTGTTGATCCAACAGTCTGCAACCTACAACTCTGAGATCTGGAACTTTTTGTTTTGCAAAAGGAACATGTTGAAATGAGAGAACTTGTTTTAGAAATAGGTTGAATTCATCCTAATCTTGAGACTAATAGAAACAAAAATAGAAAAGAGGATATGGAGAGTTCTATAGCTTAGCTTCCTATATATGTACTTGTACCTATACTTCTAAAACTGACAAATCTGAATCTGCAACTGCACACCTGTTCCTACACATAAGAAAGAAGGGGAAATTATTTTGGGGAGGGGCTTTCCTTGGTCAAGCCCCATAGGGATTAACCTTGAAATGAAATAGATGAAACATGAAGGAATACTGACATGTAGTAGAGATTATATCTAAGCAATAGAGTATATCATACCATGTAGATGCAATTGTGCTTAGAATGTGATCAAGAATGTTGATGCAATAGATTTGACTCAAAAAAAAAACCCAAAAGGAAATCATGTAAGACAAAACATCATGTAGTAGATGTTGTAATTCACCATAAATGTTCATTTGAGGAAGATGAAGATCCCCTCCCTTGATTGCAAAACTCCTTTTCTTCCTATGGAGGAGTTGAATCTAGATCTATGGAAGAAAATAATTGAATGGTTGATGGATGATGAATTCTTTCTTTAACTCCTTGAATGTGCAATAACTTGCTTGATATCTTTTATGAAGATGCAATTTCAATAGTGGATGATGGATGTGAAAATGAGAGGAAGAAGCCTCCTTTTATACACATCTTGGGGCTTAGATTCGCAAAGATTATTCATATTAAACCCCCAAAGAAAATATGCTTGCATTGGGCATGGAGCCACCAAAAATCAACCCCTAAGGACTAGGTTGACTTGACCCGACCTAGTCTTTAAGAGGCCAATTTTGAAATGGTATCGGGACTAGGTGATAGCAAGGGTATTGGAGATTGTAAACTATCGAGAGCTTAGGGTAAACCTCGAGATCCAAAAAGATATGTGAAGGATATGCATGTGAAATGAATTACATGAATTAATGGAAAATGGAAAATTATGCATAGAAATTAGAGCTAATTAAAAGTTTTGAGCAAGATTGAAGAGAGAAGTGGGACCTTGATTGAATTATGTATGCATTTAAGTATAATGTGAGGTCCTATCATAAGTAACACACTAAAGTGGGCTAAAAATGGTCCCAAAATAAACACTAATAAAGTGCTTACTTTTTAGGATGGTACAATGCCAAACTTTTTTAACAATGAAGCATTGTTAAGCTAACCCAGAGCCAAACAAACAAATTAAACAAAAAAATTGTCATCTTACCTAAAAACCCCGAACTCTTCCTGAGCCCTTGCTGTATTTTTTCTGAGAAATTGGTCAAATGAAAATACAAATAGAAAAAAAATCTCATGAAAATTAACTCTATAACACATATCCAAACCAAAAATGACTTGTAGCCAATTTGACACTAAATCAATCAAAATGAAATGACAATAAACAATTCCAAAACTAAACCAACAAATGAAGCAAAAAAATAGTCACCACATTTAAAACCCTCCGCTCTTTCTCAACTCTTCCTTGACACTTGCTCTACTCTTTCTCATAGGTTGCTCAAATAGAATTATAAAAATAAGTTAATCTCAACACAAATAAAAAACATTCCCATTGAAATTAACTCTTGCATGCATATTGCCCACAATGTTAAATGTTGAATAAAAAATGATGTGTTGCCTTATATCTCCATCTATACATACACTATATAAGCAATACATATTGATATTTTTTTTAATTTTTCATAATTAAAACTAATAAAAGTACAAGGAAAAATACAACAAGATAATAAAAAATAGAAATATACCAATAATGCTATATATATATATAAATTATATACATTACAAACTATAGCAAAAAGTTAAAGATTTATCTCTCAATCATACAAATTAATAGACAAGAGCTCAACCAAAAATATTAATTCCCTGCCTATAAAAATAAGGGCTAATAAAATCAATATTCAACTATCTCAACTATCTCAATGGTCAACTAAATTATCACAACAAGAATTATTATTAATTCATTAGAATCATTCATGGATTACACCTAACCTCAATTTTACCTTTAGAGAGCTAACTACTTGCAAAATAGTCCATGCATCACCATCTTCATCATTAGACATTAACATCAATTTAAGATTTATAATTATTTTCATTTGTACTAAAAAATGGGGTGATATCAAAATTATATAATTATTCTACGTGACAATTATACATACATACATACATACATACATACATACATACATACATATATATATATACATATATATATATATTTCTTCAAATGAAAATATAGTCCTAAGAGATTATATTTATTTTTAAATGTTTTTTAACCTTCCCTTTCACTAACAACATATTTATCAATAAGTTATTTTATTATAATAGATATCTATTTGCATTAAAATTATATATGTCATATTGTTAAACACCAAAAAAATATTTAAAATTTTTGCAATTCATAATTTTAATAAATATTTTTGATATAATTATTTTTCTTAAATATTAAATTTTTAACTTCTTTTGCACTAATAATATGATCTTATGTCCAACTCATTGATAATAGTATATCATCTTACAAACATTATACATTTATTCCAAGCTTTTTAGACACTAATATTTATGTTACTTTGTCAAATACCACATCATTTAGAAGGATTGAACTTATCTACAATAAAATCTTAAAAATTAAATCTATTCTTTTAACAAAAGCAACTTGTGCTCCCATTAACTATATAATTATATGTCACCTTTCACTTAGAGTTTAAGATTTTGTGTCATTTTTTTAATGTTATATATTTGAAAAGGTTTAGATTTATATAATTTATTAAAATTAAAAAAAATACATATTCTTGTAATATAAAATATTTAGTTTAAACAAGTAAGTAATTAAGATAAATGAGTTGAGATTAGAAATACTAAATGAAAATAAATTATAGAAATTAAATAAAATTATTAGAGTTTGAATTCGAGAAACAATACAATTTGTTGAGCAAACTAGAAAACTGAGAGCGAGGGTGTGAATCAATTATCTCAAAATAATTTTTTTAATCTTAATTAATTAAGAGCAATCTTAAATCAATCAATTAACTAAAATATATATGAACATGAAAGCACATAAACATCATACACCATGAACACCCAAACTAACGTGGAAACCTAAGATGAGAAAAACCATAGATAAACAAATTCTCATGAATATAAATACCAGTTAAGGTGATTTTTATAAGGGCTCACTGTCATTTTTTCTCACTGTAGATGAGGTGCACTATCGGTTGGCTAATTGCCTTGATACAAAATGAATGATAACAAAATAGTCTTCTAGACAAAATATGAATTGATAATGTTGCATGGACATATGCATGAGTTCAGTTCTAGTTAATATCACAACAACAACTGTTTGCACTAGATCCAGTTAGGAATATTTTTCCAACCTTCAACAATCTCTGCAATACCAAATACATCTTCTTATCACTAGCCTTCATTTGCCTTCACTTTTATCCTTCACACCTCTTACTCCTCTCGCACACTTCACCTCAATACATTTAGTCACATATCCATATTCACATCTCATAACCATATATTTGGATCAAAAGATGTTTTGTATAAATACATATTTGTAGAACCATACACATAAGTCGGCCTAGCAAAACATGTTGGCTTGAATACAAAAAGTATTCTTGATATATTCAATAAGGTTCATCACACTAGAACCATACCAAAAGATAGGTCGCATAAGGAAAATCCACACCACATTACCACAACACCCAAAGATAGGTCATACATAAGGTAAACACATTACATAACACCATTAAAAAAAGATAACTTATTAGATATATTTTGGAGCCAGATAGGGACACCAAAACCAAGATCAAAACTTTACCTACATCAAATTCATCACCAATCAAGGGATAGCATTTGTCCAAAATTGAATAGAAATGACATACCAAAAAATTCTATCAAACTACATGAATGTATGGATATAAAAGATATGCGGAATAAGATTTGAACACAATAACCAATTTGATAACCATCCAATCTTCACAACTCTGCACTAACTATCTTCCATAGATGTACCAAAAGGATATACCATCATATCTAGAACATAGATAACATCCACATAATTCATTACCATAACATATTGCATCAGATAAATCAATACTATAAAAAACCTAGGGCACAACCATCCTATACATAGGTTTTGACATCAATGTTAACAATGCCAACAATAACATCTCAACACAACTAAGAAACAAGACCAAAAACCTCTCACATGAGAGATTTAATAGAATGAATTACTTCCTTTTCAAAAAATAATGTATACAATGTGCTTACAATGTAATAAGACAACCTTTCTATATAAGACACAAAAAGTAAATGACTAAAGTAAGCTAAAGTAAATTGGTGTGAATAGGTCCTAAAAGTGAAAATAGCTAAAGATAATATACTATATTCATACCAAAGTAGCCGAAAACTCCTTTGTCCCTCCTTGGGCATGTGTATCCCCGTATCCAATTTGGGTACATATCTGATACAACTTGGATACATGTCAAATATTGTACACATGTGCCCAAAAAAACTTGATTTTCCAACCATGTCGAATACCATGTGATTTGACATTTTAAAAATTTGTCGTAAATCTTCCCAATTAATTTTGAAAAACTTCATTAATGCAACTTTAAAAAAAAAATTGTATAAAGAAAACCTACACCAAATGAGAAAGACAAATGAATTATTTTTCTATTTCAGTGACCCATTATTTTGGGTTATTTTCCCATGCAACTCTACTATTTTTGCATATTGTAAAGTGTTAAATTAAGTTATAATTATTTATGTGGCATTTATGTTTCTATATTACTTTTTAAGTAATGAGAATATCCTCTAATAATGTAGAAAATTGTGTTAAATATGTGTATTTATTTTTTATTAATATGTATCTAGTTGTATCCATATTGAGGATCTCACAAAATGGTCATTTTCATATCCAATATCGTATTTGTATTTGTAACTATATCTGTGTCCATGCAACTTTGGTTTACACTAATAGAATTAAATGTGATAATTAGCTAGATTTTGAATATGAAATAATGATGTAAAAAATCTCAAGAATCCATGCGAATAGATTTTAAAGCTTAATCAAATGAATGTATCAAAATATATAAAATAATAAAGTTACATTTGATTTTATATATGCATATAGGGAGCTAATCTTTATCTGTAAAAACAATTTAGCATGTGGGAATAAACCCATACTTTTAAAGCTTGACTAGTAGAAAAATGAATGTTGCAATTCACTTGCCTCAACCTTTTGATGTCTAAATTTTAGTTATCGACGGTGTTCACAAACACCTTTAAAAAAATATTGAAAATATAAGAGTCAAATTATATGTACGTGTATCCTTGGTTGGACTAATGTAACACTTTGGGAACAAGGATTAAGAATAATAAATATGGACTGGACTGATGATGTGTGTTGATACTTAATTTTCTAACAATGCTATTATGATAAATACTATTCAATAATCCTTAGGCTATCCTTGTATTGTGTAAGGCTTATATTTTATGTACATGAATACCTTATATTTTGACTACATTTGTGTTTTGCTATTTTAAAACACCTTATCATGACTAAATGTTGTGAACACTAATTAGTATTAGACCTTGATTTGAATCCTAATCACATGTTTAGAGTATTTAATT
>BSBK01015039.1:0-47500 GCA_027943335.1 Chamaecyparis obtusa | reverse complement strand
GGTGTCATTCTTGGTTGCACTTGTCCCTCTTACTTGGCTGACAACTAACTCACTATGACCATAAACTTTTAAGGCTTTAAGCCCTCTTTTTCTAGCCCATTTAGTCCATTTACTAGACTTTCATACTCTGCAATATTGCTAGTGTAGGAGAAACTGAATCTAAAGGTAGTATAATACCTTTCTCCTTTTGGGCATACTAGCATAGCACCACCACCAAAACCATGTCTACTTCTAGCTCCATCAAAAAATAGTTCCCAAACCTGATTTCTTTGATCCTCTGAATCAGTATCCTCTTTGAGAAGGCTTGGTTCTATGGCTCCACTTTCTTGTATCAAATAACTTCCCAAACCAAAATCCCAAACAAGATTTTCTTGGGCCTCTAAAGCTCTTTTGTCTAGAAGAATATCAGGGATACTCTCTATCTTTGTGCTTGCTTCACTGGTAATTTGGAAATCACTGTCATCAAATATGGGGCAGTTTACGTTGATGGTGTTGGACACATATGGCTCTATATGGTGTGCTGCTAATGGTTCTGATTTAATGGTAACCTTGGTCCCATACCTTGTATGAAATAACATGTGAGACCAATCAGAAGATAGATAGCCTCCTATCTTAGCTGTAAACTCCCTTGAAAGACATATAGCAAATAATGCAGGGAGATCTATGATATATATATCAAGGAGGATTGAAAAATTAGGACTAGCATGAAGGATTAAACTGGTATCCTTGGTCACACCTATAGTATTGACTGAGGTTCCATCAAGTTGGGTAACCTTCTTTTGGAAGGGCTCATATTTCAGTCCTAATTGGTCAACTACTTTCTTGGGCATTATAGTGCTAGTAGCTCCACTATCTACCATACAATTATGCACTAGAGATTTTCTAGTAATTAAAGATACATAAAAGGGAGGTGGCTTTGAGTTCCTACCTTGAATGGGATTGCCTTTGGAGTTGCTACTTGGAGCCTCCTTTTCTTGATCAATATTAACCAACACTGGCTTTGCAGCTTCTTTTGCAGGTGGAGGAGTTGCTACTTCTATCATAGCCTTCTTCAAAATTTCAGGCTGTCCTAGAAGAGCCAAAGAGTCCAACATGGACATGGTTACATTCACCTTCTTCATGTTGTCTACAATATTATAAGGTGTCACAGTGTGTACTCTTTGTTGTGCTTTCACTATGATGGGCTCCACCTCTTTGGAATGTTGGCCTTCCTTGCTTGTAATGACAGGAGCCTCTTTAGGTGTGATGGGAGTAGCTTGCTATAGTGGCTCTATAGATGTGGTGGCCTTGGCATTGGAATATGCTCTCTCCATGTCCCGAGCTCTTCTCTTTTCTCTTCTATAGGCAACAAAAGCAACCTCATCATTGACTCCATTGAAGTCTGGTTGCTCTCAATTGAACAGAGCAGTCTCATGCTCTTGTGATTATTGTTGAGGCACTGGACCACTGGATGAAGCCTTTGATTGAGCTTGTGAGGCATTTTGAACCATTAGGGCTTGGCTCATCCATCCATTCAAACATGTAGCCTGATTATGAGGCTGATTACGAGGAAAACACCATTCATTCTCCATAGCCATATTATTTTGATTAGGAACCATATCCCTCATTGGATTTGCAAAATTTAGAGGTACAGGGTTATATGGTTGGAATGGTCTCTGATTAAAACTTTATCTTTGTCCTTGATAGCCTCCTTGGTATGGTGGCCTATTTTTTTGATAGGGTTGTTCTTGATTTTGATATTGTTGATTAGGACTTTGGCCTTGTGGCTGAAATGGTGGTCTGATTCCTTGACCTTGCTTCTTCAAATTTGTAACCTCTTTAGTCAAGGTCTGCAACAAATTTGTCATTTCTTGCTTACTGCTTTCTTGATTGTTATTTATCTCTTGTAACTCTTGAGAGAAACTAGCTGTTAGCTCTTGACCACTAATACTAGCCTAAGGTGCTAATATAGTGGGAATAGGGGTAAATGGGGGTACTTGGGTAGGTGCAATGGGCTGAAGGCTAGGGAAAATGGGCATTGGTGGCCTTTTAGTGATCATGCCTACTTGGATTAGACAATTTTCAACCCTAACAACTATGTCAAAAGCTTGGGGGAGATAAGTACCACCCATAGATTGGATCATGATAGAAATTTGACCATTCAGACTTTTCAAGTAGTAAAGGAAAGTATGGTCAGCTGATGGTCTCACTGATACTGGAATTCTATTCCATGTTTTGAGGAATCTACTATTGTAATCTGTCATTTTCTCTTGAGGGTCTCTATTAATAGTTGTTAACTACTCAACTAGAGACAAGTTATCTGATTTATCCTCAAAATGCTTACTTAAGGCATCTCCTAATTCATCCCAAGAAGTAATAGAACCAATAGTAAGAGTTCTAAACCATTCTAAAGCCTTACCTTGTAGAGAGGCTGCTAATAACTTTGTGGCCACATCTTCTTGAGTAATGTTGTGTATGCTCCAGATGGTGGTCACATCTCTTATGTGCTCAAAAGCAGTTGTCTGCCCTTCACCTGTGAAATTGGGTATACTCTTAAGTGCCACCAAAGGCACATCATGATGTTGAGCAAAGGCCAATGGACTGCTCTAGTTGAATGGTGCAAATGCAAATGGCCTAGCCATTGTAGGAGTTGGAATCTAAAGATTAACAACTATGTGAGTTGTATTTGCTGTTGGATTTGAATCTTCTTCTAGATCTCTCGTTAGGGATCTGCCTCTTCTTTTGGAATGAAAGGGCAAAGGTCCCCTTTCTAAAGTATTAGGAGGTGTTGATTGAACTCTTCTTGCAGGAGATGTTCTTTGAGTTGACCTGCCATTATGACTTCTCTTTGAGGGTAACTCTAAAAATTTAGTGGGTTTTGAGCTTCTAGTCTCAATCTTTCTCATAAAACTTTGAACAAGGTAGCTTGTATCTTTGAAACCATTGGAGTCACCAGATATAGTTGGTAGAGTGACTTCTAAAAGCCTATTTTATGCAATTTTCATATCAGAGATAACATATCCTTAACATGAATCTGATTCTTTTACTAGTCTCACCGGGTGTGCCAGAATTGTTATATTAGAGATAACATAATCTTCAATGATGAATCTGATCTTTTACTAGTCCCATCGGGCATGCCAGAATTGTTATATCAGAGATAAAATAATCTTCAATGATGAATCTGATCCTTTTACTAGTCCCACCAGGCATGCCAGAATTGTTATACACTAAGTTTCCACCCTTTGTTTCAAGCTCTCTTGGTCTTGATAACTCAGTATAACATGGGAATCATCTCTAGGTTGTGGGACCTTTGCTAACTGAGATGAGACCTCTAGGTTCAAGGCTAGTTCCTCTTAGATAATCACCTTAATTTACTTCTTGACATGAAAATTAAAACTTTTGAGGGAAAGGGATAGAAGGAATGCTTGGAAAGGGAAATGACTAAAAGAAAACTACCTACTAGGTGATGCACTGAAACTAGGGTTTGGATCTCAGTATGTAAGATGAAGTCAATGAGAGACTTAGATCTAGTAGGTCACAACTTATTGAATAGGCTTGCATGAGTATTTCATAGGAAGGGTTTGCAAACAAAGAGGGTATTCAGGGAAAGAAAGAGATTCTTTCACAAATAATGACACTCCTCGGGGTAGACAACAATCTATGACCTGCAAACAAATATTCACCTCTGCAACTAGGTATAGGAATGAGGCAAGATTGTTAAGGGGTTGTAGTATACCCACAAAAGCATCTAAATTGGATCAAACACAGTAACACACAAAATTACAGAAAGCAAGAGGGATCAAGAACCCTAAGTTGTCATTGAAAAACATTCATATACTTTGATTCAATAAGAGAAGACTCAAACAAGGAAGCATAGGGACATGAAGAATTGCCACAAAATACCTCTGCAA
The DNA here is from genome assembly GCA_027943335.1 of Chamaecyparis obtusa. Lineage (NCBI taxonomy): Eukaryota > Viridiplantae > Streptophyta > Pinopsida > Cupressales > Cupressaceae > Chamaecyparis > Chamaecyparis obtusa. The sequence goes on along the minus strand of BSBK01015039.1, from coordinate 43,610 downwards.
TATCTGACTCATCAATGGGAGGTTACATAATGTAGAAGATGAGAGGGAAGGAAATGCCATAGATAGCTTTCTAAGAAAAAGACTTTCTTCTTAAAAAATGTGAACTCTCTAACCTCTTGAGCACTAAGGCTTCAAAAATATAATATATACATAACCAACTGCACACAGGCAGGAGAAAAAGCTAACTAGGGTTAAATGATTTTACAATAAGACATCAAACCCTCATGGTACACTGATTACCATCATCAAATCTTTGAGAACACCTGGTGATCAAATCAAATCTTTTCCTTGCATGTTGATCCTGGTACCGAGCCCACCTGAAGATATATCAACCTTGATCCATCTACCTACCTACAACTCCACTAAGCCATGAATGCATCCAATCTGATCCTAGTTTGATATCTGGGTTTAAAAAAGATTAACCCTGCAAAAGGTGGTGCCAAGCTCATTAAAGCTTTTAGCATGACGTGGTACTTTGTAAAATCCCTGGCACTGATGATCAGATCCTCTGTTGTCATCCCCTTAACCTTCACTATCCTGAGGAATTCAATTCCAGCTACCCATTTGTCATGCATGGCCACAAAACACAACCCTAGCAAAGCCAGTGGAAGAAATATTTAAATTTGAATATCAATGGCTAGCCTGGTCATTTTAAAATGTAGCCGTCAATGCGAAATCTTTCCGATAGATGAACGACTACGATGCACCTTTTAAAATAGTTTTAAACCCCCCTTGACAAGTTAAATGCCACCTCACTAGTCAGCAACCAATCAGAAGCAAGCAAATTAGCATCTCTAACAAGACCTTCGACCCATGTCCCTAAGAACACCATCAGATGGTTGTTGCTATACCGCGATGATAATGATCGATCTTTTTGGATCCATGGTGTAACGATAACCGTAAGATCCTATAGAGAGTTAATCACTTTAGAAAGCCTTGATCCCATGGGCCCACTGATAATAGCCACATAGCATACCTAACAACCAATCAAACTGTGCCATTTCGGATACATGTTGCATACCTTCTGACATCAAACCCACCTGACAGAGCTTGGAGATAAAGCAAGATCCATGGTTTTCTCATGATCGCGAGCCCTGACACAACCCCTTGCGAACATATGCTGGTCGTCGATCCTCTATAGATGTAAGAGCCTCTGACTGCCGAAAGGGGCTAGTCTGACTAACACATTTCCACCTGTATTTAACCTGAGCCAATCAAAAGCCACCAAGATGGATCTACATTGCAACTATCCCTGACACAAGACCCACTATCAGAAGCTCTAACGACGAAGGAGGATCAATGGCTGTCGCCATACCACCAAATTAACTAGTTCACATCTTGAGCCTCTGGTATAATGATGGCCACATGATTAAGTCAAAACATAACCTACCAAAGAAGATGGCCCCACTGACAACCTACCAAATCAGACACTGTCGATGAATCAAGAACTGCCAAATCGGATGAGGTGGCACCGGTCCCACTAACAAGATGAACTCTACAGGCAGGAAGATCGATGATTGTCGCAAGATCTCATGGAATCTTCCAGGGCCATGAGATCATGTGACAACTGTTAGATGAAGAATCTTAACCTGTCCGCTGATCTGAGACCACCAACCGAAATGGTAACCGCTCGTGGGATCGGTAAATGTTAAGGGGTTAACCACCGGGAATCGGAGACTTGGTGACTGAAGGATTTATTTTGCACACATGCAAATATGAGAACTTAAGTTGTCAGGATAAAGTAACTACAAATTATAACAAGGCCAAAGGGTTTTTTAGGGTAATGACTAGTTTATGAATTTTTCTAAGGGTTTTTCTTCTAGTCAGAGACCTAAAAGATATTGCAGAGACTAGGGGAAAAGAGGTAGACTCATAAATTATTTTGGGGTGTTTGAAAAGATAAAAATAGAGGCTTGGGGATGGTTTTTTGCCAAATTTGTATGCATAGGAAAATTTGGGTAATAGTTTCACCATAATCAATTCCTTCCTCCTGTGCATATCCCTTGCATACTAATCTAGTTTTATTTCTTGTTACCTCTCCATTTTCATTCAGCTTGCTCCTAAATATCCACTTAGTACTGATAACATTCTTATCTTTAGGTCTAGGTACTAAGGTCCAAGTATTTTTATTCTCTATCTATTCTATTTCCTCTTTCATTGCATTAACCCCTTCATCATTTTCAAATGCAACTTTTACATTCTTCGGTTCATATTCACAAACTAGACATGTACCTTGTCTTGTCTTAGTCCTTGTTTTCATGCTAGCTTGTTTATCTCCTATGATTTGTGTCTCAGCCCTCAGGATGGTGTCTTCTGAAAAATCTTGCCAGTACACGATCTCTTCTTTCTTGTTCATCCTGTGCAGGTTCATTTGTTTTCTCTGTAGGTCCATCCTGCTCGTTGATTTCTCTTTCATGTTCCTCAGTATTGTTCTCCTACTGACTGGTTGTCATAGTATGTGGCTTCAGTAGATACTTAGGTTGTTTAATGTTTGTGAATCTACCGTAGTCTACTAGTTCCTTTCTACTTTCCTTTGCATTCTTATCATCAAATCAAACATTAGTACTTTCAATCATTTTATTAGTCAGACTTTTGAGTCAAACTTTCCATTTCTTTCATCTTTCAGAATAAAACATTTGCCTCCAAAAATATTGAAATAACTTACAGTGGGTTTGTGTCCAAACCATAACTCATAGGGTGTCTTGTTGGTGTCTTTCTTTTGTTGTACTTGATTCTGATCATAAATAGCTGTGCTAACCATTAATGTCCTAGTACAATCAACTTTTGACCTATTCCTTCTTTTAGCAATGCCATTCTACTGAGTTGTCAATGGTACAGAGACCTATCTTTTAATACCATGCTCATTAAAGAAATTAGTATATTCATCAGAGATAAATTCACCTCCTTTATCAGATCTTAAGCATTTCAATTCTTTACCAGTCTTTTTTTCTACTTTAGCTTTATACCACTTGAACATCTTGAATGCCTCAATTTTTTCTTTTAGAAACATGACAGTCATCAACCTAGCATAATCATCAACCAAAAGAATAAAGTATATATCTCCATAATAACTCTGAGTTCTCATAGGATCACATAGGTCGGTATGAACCAACTCAAGTATCTTCTTTGTTGAATAATCTTTTCTTTTGAAACTAGATTTAGTCATTTTACCTTTCTGACATTCATGACACATAACATGATCGGGCTTTGACAGGTTAGGTAAACCTCTAACTCTTTTCTTTTTACTGATCTTAATCATGTTATCAAAATTCACATGGCATAACCTTTTATGCCACAACCAAGCATCTTCATTTTTCATCATCAAGCAAGAAGACTCATCAGTATCAAGATAAAATAGATTACCTCTTGATTGTGCTCCAGTTCCAACTAGTCTTCCTCCATCATCAAATATTTTCACTTTCTTGCACTCAAAAGCAACTTGGTGACCTGAATTGTTCAGTTGTGCAACACTTAGAAAATTATAGTTCAATCCTGCTACCCAATAAGCATTTTTACATTTTATTCTATCATTTATCATTAGGGATCCTTTACCTCTTACCATACAAGGTGTGTCATTACCCATCTTAATAGATCCTCTACTGTATTGGTCAAGATGATCAAATTTATCATCATCACTAGTTATGTGATGTGTACAACCATTGTCTATGATCCATGTATTATTTTTATTAACTTTTGAAATTAGTGCTATTTCTACATGTTTTTCTTCTTCCTCGGAATCATCTTTCATAGAAACAAATACAAATTTTGCATCATCATCAGAGTTAGATTCAGATTCATTTTATTCTACTATGTAACATACCTTTTTACCTCTATCATTATTGTCTCAGTTGTCTCTGGTGTTGTGTCGGTAGCTCCTGTTGTTTCTTCTCCTAGAGCTTCCTTTAGATCGGTCTTTGGATCTTTCATCATCTTTCTTATGTGGACATCTAGCAGCAATGTGGCCAACCTCTTTACAGTTAGAGAATGCTAAAGGTAACTTACCTCTATACCAAGCTTCTTTTCCTTTAGGTAACCTTCTGGCCATAAGAGCTTCAAGTTCATCAAGCTCATCATCAATATTGCTATCACTATCATCCTTATTATTTCTACTACTAGAGTTACCAATTTTTCAGAGAAGTCATGAAAGCGGATTCAACATTTGGTACAACACTATTATCATAATTATTTAGTTTAAATGTTGTTAGCTTACCAATCAAATTATCAAGAGTGAGTGTGTTGTTAGGTGGTGACCTATTTTCATGAATTGTAGATATTCTGATGGCATAGATAGGTAATAAGGTTCTTAGAATTTTGCCTACCATAGTGTCTTCATCAATAAATCCATCCAATGCTCTAATAGTGTGAACTGCCTCTTTTATTATGTTTGAGTATTGCACAATGTTTTCACCTTCTTTCATCTTCATGTCATTGAATCTTCCTCTTAAGCTTTTAGATCTTGCTTTCTTGACATTCACATCTGCACTCTATATTTGTGCAAGTTTATCCCATATCTTCTTAGCAGTATCATTGTCCTTGATGTCTTCAAATTCAGCATCTGAATAGCAGCAACAATATCTATCATGGTAACATTATGTTCATGCATGTCTCTTAGTTGATCAAGGGTCAGGGGACCAGTGGGTGGTGCAAGGTATCCATTCTCCATTAGTGTGAGGGTTCAATTCCCAATTCCAGATACATTCATCTTCATTCAAATTTTCCATATTGTGAAGTTATCCTTGTTTAGCTTAGGCATTTCCCTCTTAAACATTTTGAGACCTTTATGCTGAAGTCCATAAAACTCTTTTCTAAGCAACCACATCTCTGATACCAATTGGTAGAATAACTGAGAGGGGGGGTGAATCAATTATCCACAATCCCAAATCAAAATTTATAATCCAAAACAAATTACTTAAACTTCTGCACCTCGATAACACAAAATTTAATACTATCTTTTCTTGTATCGATTACCAGTCAATAACATATAATTATTACTGATCAAATCTAATATGCAATATGTAAAGTATGATAAAAAAAATCACCACAATGAACACATAACACAAAATATTTAACGTGGAAACCCTGTGAAGGGAAAAACCACCTGGAACCGCCAACCCAAAAATGTTCACTCTTCTGAAGTAAGGTCGGTGAAGACCCAAACCTGTTAAAGGTTACAAACACACTATTAGGTGTGATCTTGTTAAAGGATTTTAGACCAACCACTATCGTCCAACTAGCATTCACTATGGGGTTGATAGGATAACAATGTTCATTCTATGAATGATACATAAAAGACTTTCCTAGTCCACTTGGTTAAGAGATTTCTCTATTACAATGGTTAAAATGTAATAGCAGTTGATCTAATCATAACACAATTTCAATTATAGATTATCAGATCTATGTTAAGCTCATTCAAATCCTCTAATCAATGTATCTATTATGTTTCAATTAATTTCCATTAAGTTACTATCACTTGGTTATAGCTTCTCGACACTTGGTAAACTTTGTAGTTCAGTTCTCCTTAACCAGTTTGATCAGGCATACATTAAAACTAGTTAATGTAATATCTCTATAGTCTCCTTCTCTCGGCATTAGTTTCATTATGAAACTTTGGTCTCTTAAATAGACAAGTAAACTATTTTATTCTCCTCCATTGGATTTTGCTGCTTAATCACCTTCATTGATTTTGCAACTTAAACCTTCCTCGGCTGATGTGTCAATAACATGTTTTGATTTCATCTTTTAGATCTTCCTTGAATTATGTTAGCCATCGATCTTTGTAACTAACTTTATCTCCATCTCCTATCTTGAGGTACTTTCCAACTCATCAATCCTTATCGACTAAACTAATCATTTAGTTCCTTTCTCCTACTCTGTTAACAAATAAATGTGTAAGTGAACACAAGCTCGGTTTATACTATGCTTAGTATACACTACACTTCATCGGTGTATACTGAAATGCTTCATCAACCGACCACACTATCTTATGTCTTTCAGCTCTTTTCTTCATCATAGATGAATGAAACATAATTAAGTCAATAACATAAGGGCATAGACTCATGAACAAGTTACCCAATGTATTTCTTATCCTCATCTATCATATACATCTTCCTCATGTAGATATTTCTATTCTTCATCTCTTTTTCTCCTTTTTCTATAGATGATTCAGTATAGTAACTTACAAGATAAGTGTTGTCAAACAAGTTGACATGAATCACAACATATTACTTATTTAATCATATTACATATCTAATCAACAACTTGTTGATCTCTAATCATAGATTCTTCAATTAGGTTCTAAATTAGTTTTAGTTCATCAGACTATTTCCCACACTTCTAGAGAGGGAAATGAGGTGGTGGATTTGATGGCTACTATTGGTCTGAAACAAATCAGGCTATGTAGTTGGGAGGAGATAAAAAAGCTACCTAGGGAGACTCAGCAACTAATTGGGTGGGAGAAAAATTATAACGTTAATATTTAAAATGTGCCAAGCTGTCAATTTTACTAAAGGCCCTACTCTTATTACATGTCAGCGTAAGTTGATGATGTGTGTGATTATGAATAAGCATGCCCAAAACCCTAGAAAGGATCATAATTTCCTTTCGTGCAAATATGTGTGGAAAGATAGTTGTCCACATCAACAGGTTTTTTTGGTTAATAAGGACACTAAGTGAAGATCAGGCATAAATGCTAATTATTGCACCTGGAGATCTAATGGATATCATTGTATGGAGCCTGGCTCCCCAAAAACCACCCAAGGCCTACCTTTTGAGCATATTATCTCATTTAAATAGCTAACTCAAAACAACTGGTTTTATGCTTTGTTTCACAAAGCTCAACCCTGCAATTCTTAGGAAAATTTGGCCCAAGATAAGGAGAGTATCAACATGGGAGGAAATACCCTTCACATTGAACCTGATAAGATTGATGGGGTGTTTAACTCTGACCCTCTAGTGATCCACTACTATAAATAAAGTGGTATCTGGGGTTTCATGGAGTGAATGAAGGAAGGGCATGATGAGCGATTATCCAAGTAGATCGTCTCTTCCTAGAACAATAGGAATGTCTCTGTTGGAGGTATTCATTTCCAAATTAATGATGAAGTTATTGCCAAGGTGACAGGGCTCTTCGTAGATAGCGAAAAATATAAAAAAACTAGCAGGACACCAGACCCAACAAGCCTCAAACAATTCTTCAAGGAGGGGGAGATTCTTGTGAACAAGTCTAGAGGTTTCAACCGCGAGGAGCTCCCAGAGTTTTGGCCCAAAATATGCCTCATTATGATGAAGCACTTCACCCTGGAAGTTAAATTCATAGTGTTTTACTATTACCATTTACCTTTTCTAAATCACATCAGGAATAACGATCTCATATCCATTCCCTTTTTCCTCCTTCATTCTATTGGAAGTAATATTTTGGATATTAAGGAAAACCCTAAAAAAGCCAATTCCTATTCTCCACCAGGGCCTCCTTCTTTATCATTATAACTTCCAGAAGGCCATCTTCCCTCCACCACAACCTCCCTCTCTTATCCAAGAGGTCACACAGGAGGACTCTCCTTTGAAAACTGACAATCCCACTCAATCCACCTCCCACTCTATCCAAGAAATCCAGGAAATGAACCTCGTTCCAAAAGATGGTAAAAGCCATAAAAGGTGTGTGAAAAACACTTTTAAAAGGGTGAAGGACCTTGAGGAATCCCATGTCTCAGAGTCCCTAGAAGCTAAATATTTGAAGGAGATGGATAGTACCCCTGAGACTAAAAGGAAACCCAAAAAATGGAGGATTTTGGATAGCCATGTCAAATTGAGGTGGATTGAGGGGAAACGGCCTTGAAGGAGAAGTCCCCTTTAGGAAATGACTCCCATATTGATGAGTTGATTGAGGGCTCTTCTGATTACCACCCAATCTCACATAGGACTAGCACCACTCCCCCTTGAACCCCTAGCAAAACATGGAGAATCCCCAAACCATTACCCCACCCTTGGCTTCCCCCGATGATCAATAGACCAAGTCCCCCACTACCGAGCACATCACTATGTCTCTAGATGGTAATGACAAATTTAAGGGCTCCCTGAAGCTGAAGTTTGTGGAACTAGACAATGAGATTGTAAGCATCAAACAGGACATGCAGGACATCAAAAAATGCATCATGGATACTAACAAGTTTTCTCTCAGGACCAAGCATGCATCAGTTGTGACCCTCTACATTGTGCAGGAGAAGCTGGCTAGTGGAAAACTAGAGGCTGATGAAGACAACAAAGAACTCTTCTTCTTCCCGTAGGAGGAGTGGGCCACAACCCTGATGTCCAAACATTTGGGTAGGAGATCTTAGCTTCTGTTGCTTTCATGAGGTCTTTATTTTTTATTGGGCATGTTGGCCCTAGTTTTTCTATGGTGCTTTCCTATTTTAAGGATAATCTATCTAGTTCTTGGTCTAGCCCTATGTGGCATGATACTATTAATTTGGTTGTTTCTATTTTCTTAAGATACTCTTATTCAACTTTTTTGAAAAGAACCATTTTATTTGTTTTTGATAGAGGCAAATTAGACTTTGGTTTTCCTGCTGAAAAACTACTGATGAAATTCTTTGACTAGTGCTATTAATATGTAGTTAATGTGCTTCTAGTCCTCTGTACCATGGGCCAGCACCCTCTTGCTGCTTTATCTATCAAAAACAAATGGTAACAAAAAATATTTTTTTATTTTCTTGTTGTGGTGAAAGAAATTAGTTGAGATTACTTAAATATTACTATTCTTGCCTTATCAATGTGGCTCCTCTTTTTGGAATCTAAAAAATAGAAAATATTGCTCCACTTCAACATAAGTTTTGTACCAGAACCACTATTAAGACATATTAGGAGGATAAATTAGTGATGGAATGATGTAATAAAAGTTAAATTATTTTGATAAATGAAATAGTCATAAAATATTTTTCACAATTTAAAAATTTAAAATATATTTACACAAAACTATAAGAAAACTATTAATTAAAATAAAAAATTATAAAATGATTACAAGAATACTACAAGTACTAATAAGATTAAAAAACTAATACAACACTACTTACAAAAAGTTGGATTCTAATTAGTTCGCTAGATGAAGTTTAGCTACCACAATCCTCCATATTTATACCCTTTACCATAAGAATAACATGGTTTTCTTGATATATGTGAAGAAGATTCCAAACATATACCCAATTAAATAATAATATGTTCAGAAATGTAAGAGTATGTCAATAGACACACAATATATTTCAGTGACTAGACCTCCAAGTTGAAATTTATATAGGATCTACTGGTTTGGAGATCTTCTATGAGCCATCCATCATGTATTGGGAGATTCTCATAATATTGGGTGTATGCATTTTTTGGTACAAAATTAGGTTGGGCATTTGATGTTCCAGATTGTGATTGTGTCATATAAACATCTTGATTCTCACACGTCTAGGAAGCTAAGTTTTTAATAGAAAAAACAATTATATAGTAGATAATGTAAAGTATTGTACATTGACCATTAACAAAAAAATTATCCTCCTACAAAGATCCCAATCTTCACCACATAACAATAAGTAGATAAAAAAGCTTCATCTTCATTGTGCTAGTCATTTAGAGAAGCTTTAGCTAAAAGGACACTGAATGCAATTATAAATGTAACCTTGTTCACATATATCTCAACTGTCATAAAATGTTGAATTTCAAATTCCAATTATAATGTCAATTTAAATCAAGAAAATACAATAATCTTAGAGGACTTAAAGTGTTTAAATTTATATAGCCTTTCTCCCTGATTGTTGTGAGAGGAAAAGAATGAAGATCTAAAACATGAATAAGGATGCATTTACCTTAGCATTTCTTGTAAGTAATTTGTAGTCATTAATACATGGAAAAATTCTATTAAATAATTTGTAGTATTTACAATATATAGAACATTTAATGTAATTTACTTTCCGAAGGCAATAATGGGAGAATGTATCAAGTTCAAGTGTAATTTTATGGGATAATTCTAAGTTAATGATAAGTACAAGCCATGAAAAATCAAATGTAGATAATTTTTTTTATTATATTATAAATATCTAAGAGAAATGGTACCATGAAAATGTTGAGAATCAAGAGAAGATAAAAAAATAAACAAATCTAAATTTTAAGCTAGCAAATGCATAGAGAACATACAATACTTGAAGTTACATGGTTCATCATCAATAGCCACATCCATAGAAAAAGATGGTAATCTCTATTTTATTAACTCACTTTCATGGTCTTGGTTATAATAGCATATATAGATGCATATTGTATCATGCACTTAAAATGGAAAGTCTCTAATCAAGTAGCGAATAGGAAATTGAAAGAAAAAGGATAAACAAGTGGAATAGTCCACGACCATTTGATTAAAATATGAAGTTATTGATTTAACAAGAACTCATTTATACCACTCACTTGAAAATTTTGATGTTCTTCCAGATTATAGTTGAATGAATGTGGGATGCTTATTAGTAACACATGTAAAATTGATGCAAACAATTTTAGGGCATACAATTAATGAGAATAGTTAGCTAAATGAGAAAAAATAATGGAAGAATAAATTTATAAATTAGAATAAGAGTTATTTGTAATTTTTTATGTTATTAAACTAGTGTATACTTTGAAGGTCTTACTAACAGACCCCTCATGAGGAGAGAAAATAAAATAGATTAGTAGAAAAATCCTAAATGTTAGATATTTTGAACTAGTTGGAATTTTGATAAGTGGAACAGTTAATAGAATTAATAAAAAATGTAAATTATTAATTTTTTTTTATGTTTATTGTCATTTGTATGGGCTTGATTTCTTTAGACTTTATAGGCATGTTTCTCTATCATCTTTTATTCTATATTGTACTCTTATATTTTATTAAAATAAGTTAAATAGGAAATATTTTGGCTTCATGTTAGATGGATTTTGACATTGTGAAACACAAAATGTCTATACAGTACCTAAAATGCACCTTCAACTTATTTACTTACTAAATGATATATCCTAACTTTAATGGTAAACATGCATCTTAAGTATACATACACATTGCCCAAATTGATAGGAACCAGAGTATCTAAATAAGATTTTAGAAGGGATAATCTGAGACAAGTGCACTAAAGCACCAAAGTCACAGTAAGTGGTAATAAAAAAAATGAAAATAGTTGTCAGCAAGACCCAAATAAGGAAGTTAGTAGGTGAGGAGGTCCATCATCATAAATATTAAACATATGATTTAATAATATAGGAATTGGCCAACAATAATTATAGAGACATAAATAAAGAAAAAAGAATAAGGTTTAATCTTATAGGAGATGCACAAAAAAGTACTTTGTATCTTTGCAAAAGGTTGAATATCATTTAAGAATAAAGGAATTGACCAATGGTCATTGTAGAGACATAAATACACTTGAAGAAAAAAGATAAGGATCAAACTTATAGGAGATGCACAATAGAGTACTTTGTAAGTTTGAAAAAAATTGTTCAAAATGTATATTTACACACCATGAACAAATGAGGCATATGATAGAAATACTCATGTTCAATGGTGCCTAATAATGAACATGTCTTCCACAACAAAGACAACCAACTGCAACATTTGTAACCACCCGAGCCATCACTAGAACCAATGCTACCACCAACACATTTGCGAAAGCAATATTCCTTGGATATATGTATCTCCCACTTTCATTCACTCTCACTTCATTATCTTGTAGACCACCTTCACACAATTAATATGAAAATTTGAATGATTATTTGGAACTATGTTTTTTATTAGGGGAAATTTGGTTTTACAGGGACCAAAACCCCAAAGTTTAGAAAAAAAAAAGGTTTATCCTATTAAAAGGTAACACAAGACAAAAACCAGACAAGAGCCAGACGCAAAACAAAAGTAAAAAATAGGGGACTACAAACCCCAAAGAAACCTACAAGAATGTGGCCAAAGGCTGATTTTCTCTAATGATATCTATGTTATTATCACTAAAATTGTTGACAATATTGTCTAGAGGGGTAGCCTCCTTGTTCTTGCTCCTTAGGCATATAGCTAGACCCAAGAAATTCTCTTGATTATTTAGAACTATGTTATTTTTAGTTATTAGTAATATATTAGAAATCATAGATAACATTGGACTAACTTGTACCATGTATGGAACTTGTTAGACAAAATGTTGGATTATTACTAGATAAGTTATATATTTCAAATTTTATGACCCAAGCCTATTCAGGTAGAATTTCATTGCTTAGAAAATGCAAAGCACAACTCTCTATAAAAAAAAGTATAAAATCAAGTACTGGTTTACTTTAAATATCCTAGAATTGGATAAAATACAAAAGGTAAAGATAAACACTACCATCATTGGAACTTTGACATCCATGCCTATGAAGCACATTAGTGAATGACCAAACAGAGTGAAGTAATTGACAAGAAAATCCAAATCACAATACCAACAAGAGTAGACATAAAAAAGAAAAGATCAAAGTGAAACTATAATTATCAATTTGGCATAGTTGGTATATATCTATTAATTATAAATATCATTTTAACAGATTAATATGGTCCACCTAAGGAACTCTAGTTCAAACTAGTAACGTAAACTTCTCCTGCATTAGAATCACCCATAGGTCTTATAATAGATTCAAGAAAATAATCATCTACATTAGTTGAATTTAGATATATACCTACAAAGTAGGATAAATCTCTTTTTTTATGGTAAGTGAAAGTTATATTCATGCAATATCTTAATCACCTAAAGAGAAAAATGATTTGGGAGAAAGGTGATACAATATAATTGAATCAAACGTAACTAAAGATATGTTCTAAAAATAAAATGCTTACACTTTTCAAGACAAACATAATACAAGATTGTTGTTTCTCTTTCCGAAATACAATGCTAAGTACAACACGTTGAGCCAATTTTTTCAAAGGATTGATTATAATTATTTGGATAGCTATTTCTCCAACCCGTCAGGTTGAAGTTCAGTCAAAGGAAATTCTAATTTACAAACCCATCTAAAAGCTAGTGGAAATGAAACCCTAAGGCTTGTGCCATTATTTCTTGAAGCACTACAAAAATCAAACAAAACCTTCTTAAACTATACATTCTTGAAAAGAAAAATGTTTTCTACCTGAATCAAAAATTGAATGGCTGGAAGGAGTCGTATAAATCCATCTTCCATTCTGGAATACTCATTTGTGGGTCGATAATAGATGTTACAATTTTCAAGGTATGCATAATACGAGATGTTTATTTTTCATGCCAAAATACCTTGGACCAAAGGGTTTCTGTAATAGAACCGTGACCTGCAAAATTTTAGTTTGTAGAACATAAAAGCACTCATAGAAAAATATACCCACATAAAAGTTCAATAAGCTAACTCAACCATCTGAAGTCCTACGACAAGGCAAGATCAATAAATCACATCTTGGTATTATGAAACACACTTCACAAAAACACAAAAACTTAAAAACCCTTAATTTGGCAATGGGAATACTTACATAATAAAATACTACCACCTTGGCTAAATCTTGATCGCAACAATGTGATTTGGAAGAAACAAGATAAAAATCTTAAAATAAATGAAAAAATGTTGCCGAACTTCAGTGAGAGGCTTACATTAAAAAAATATACCCAAAAGAAAAATTAAAGAAAATTTAACTGGCTCTACAATATTGCACAAACTAACTTACCTCTGTCTAATAAATCTTGCTTCTAGAGAAAATGGGGAGTTCTTCAGTATTCAAAAGATTTATATATTCATCAGACCAAGAGAAGATAAGGCACCGAGAGAAGATGAGGAAAGACCACGGGAAATGTCACCATGAAAAGACACTACAAAAGCCACTAGAAATCTACTTTCAGACATGGATGACAATTTTATGGCAGAAAAAGTCGAAATGGATGCCTATCGACGTAGTACATATTTATAGTGATATTTCTGATTATTAATTTTGAATAGCTTTAGTCACATAATTTTACATACAAAATTTTACTATATAAAAAATATGATACTATAGAGAGGTAGAGTGGAGTCCTCACAAGTTAAAATCCTTATGCATAAATTAGTTTAAGTTTTCACTTTTGAAGTCACTTAAAGAAAATATTTTAATAGGAGAATTCTTGTTCCAAATAAAAAAAAATTCTAAGAAATGATACATTCTCTTAGGCAAGTGCATATGGAGACTCTAAGGTTGATGCTATATATAATGCTTCTTATAGAACTTATTTCTACATCTAACTATCGATTCATAATGGATAATACTAGAGGAAAGAGACAAAAAAGATGTAGATATTTTCTAATAACTATCTAGCCTTTCACATCTTGATAATTATTAGATGAGAAGCACTTTTCTATATTTTTGTCCCTTCAAGGAGTATGTGGGCTTCTTTTTGTTGAGATTTTTTGTACATGCATTTAATCTATTCTTCTTTTAGGTTTTTCTATATAATAAATGAGGGATTGTTTCCTTAACACTAGAGGAGGGATATCCACACATTTGGCTTGTAGATGTGAATTAGCATAGAAGACTTTTTATCTTATGTGCAATAATAGGAGGGATTTTGACACACTCAAAGAAGATAAGGATTTTTGAAAATAAATGTGTTCCCTCATTGTTCATGAAGGATGATGCCCTTTTATATTATCTCATGTTGTACATGAGTTTCAAAAGTTCTTCAATGAAGATATTTTCTAATGGAGTCAATTTGGTGTATCTTGGGTGAGAAAAAAGGATTGGTGAAGCCAATTGATCAAAGCCTCTATAAAGGTCATATTCAACTATTACCCTCCTTTGCTATAAATTGTCCATTTTTGTGACCTACTTGACCCTCACTCAAAGTTTTCTCTCCATAATAATTCTCCCTTTCTTGTTGATCCATCTACCCTCCCTCTATCTTTTATGCCTCATGAGATCTGGTCTCTCTCTTTCTTGTTTTCCATGTCCTTCCCCTTGTAGATCTACACCCTCCTCCTTTCATTACTATGAAGGGTTAACGATTCCCCTCCTTTGGCTTCTTACTTGAAGATTCAAAAGTACACTAATGTGGGGATTTATAAAAATAGTTGTACTTTGGTAAAAGATATGAGAGAAATAAGTGCAACAATAGAACTAGAAAATGGTAGCTAAAGTAATTTGGAGAAATTTTGCTCCCATAAATCAAAAACATGATTATTCTATCTTAGAATATAAGAGGACTCAATGGTCCTTCGAAGAATATTTTAGTAAAAAATATAATCAAATACCTTCACCCAAATATTTTTCTTCTTTAGGAGACTAAAATGACCTAAGAAAATTTCTACATAGATGACAAATACATATGGCCTTTCTACAACTCTTTAGTTATTTTTGTTGAAGTGGATTTTAGAGGCCTTGTTTCTCTTTAGAAACCCAAAAAGCTTGTTTGTTTTCTACAGTCCCAAAATAAAAATATCCAAAACATTACCATTAAGGAAGATAACTCTCTAGTTCAATAGATTCTGATTAATGTGTTTTCTCCTAATAATCAGTCTCTTAGAGGAGATCTCTATGGTGATGAACTACAACTAATTGAATATCTAATGAATCGAAGGAACATAGATTAGAGATCACAGAGCTATTGAAATGATATGTAAGATGATTAAATCAGTCAATATGTTGTCATTGATGTCAACTAGTTTTTGACAATACTTATCATGTTAGTTACAAACATCTAAACATTTGTTGAAGGAAGAAAAGATGAAGAACTGAGATATCTACACGAGGAAAAGATGGATATGATAGATAAGGATAAGATAAATATTGGGTAACTTATGATGAGTCTATGACTTTATATTATTGACTTGAGTATGTTACATTAATCTATTCTGAACAAGAGATTTGAAATTGAACAAGTCAATGTGGTCGATAATTGAAGATTTCTATATACATCGAGCTAGTGTAGTGTATCCTGAGTGACAATAATAATCGAGCTAGTTAGCTAGTTATCACTGATGCATTTCTATATTAACCAAGTATGGATGAAAACATTAAATACTAAGAACAACTGACTGAATTTGATGAGCTACAATTTGTTATGATTGCGACGTTAAGGATAAAGTTTGTTATGACATCCATGGCTGACAAAATTTAGAGATGATCTAAAGGATGAGATTGAAATGTGTTAATGACATATCTACCAAGGAAGGTTTAAGCGAAAAAATGGACGAAGGAGATTAAGAGGCAAAATATAATGGCTAATATGAAAATGATTTACTTGTCTATATAATAGATATGAGTTTCATTATTGAAACATACCAAAAACAAGAAGACTATAGAGATTTCACATGAAGAATGTATTCATGCATGCTTGATCAAACTGGTTATTGAAAGAACTGAGCTGTAGACATTACTGAGCATCGAAGAACTATTTATCGAGTGAAAGTAAGTTCAAAAATATTGAGGAAGTGAAATTGATTAATGATTAGAGAATATTTTTATGGGCTTAGCATAGATCTGAATATTTTCAATTAAGTTGTATTTGAGTTAGATCGGTATTGTATTAGTTTAACCATTGATTCAGAAAATCTCTTAACTAAGTGGACTTAATAGTCTTATTGTAATATCCTATGACATTTTTTGACTATAAAGTGTTATCTTGTTGAACCTGTTATACACTAAGTTCGCACCCTTGTTTCAAGCTCTCGTAGTCTTGATAACCTAGTATAACATGAGAATCATCTCCAGGTTGTGGTACCTGTGCTAACTGAGATGAAACCTCTAGGTTCTAGGCTGGTTCCTCTTGGATAATCACCTTAATTTACTTCTTGATAGGAAAGTAATACTTTTGAGGGAAAGGGATAGAAGGAATGCTTGGAAAGGGAAATGACTGAAAGCAAACTACCTACTAGGTGATACACCAAAATTAGGGGTATGAATTGTAGCATAGAGGGATAGAATCAATGAAAGGCTTAGGTCTAGTAGGTCACAACTTACTAAATAGGCTTGCATAAGTGTTTTATAGGAGGGCCTAAACATAAGACACAACCTATGACCTGCAAGCAGACATTCACCTCTGCAGCTCGGTGTAGGATTGAGACAAGACTGTTAGGGGGCTAAAGTATACCCACAAAACATCTAAATCAGATCAAACACAATAACACACATAATTACAAAAAGTATGAGGGATCAAGAACCCTAATTTTTCATTGAAAACATGCATAGACTTCAATTCATTAAGAGACGATCCAAACAAGGAAGCATAGGGACATGAAGAATTGTCACAAAATACCTCTACAATATTTGAATTATCAATGAAAGATTTACAACTCTAGAAGCCAGAGGGCAAAGAAAATACCACAGATAACTCTTAAGAAAAGTGCAATTCTTTTACAATTGTCCAACTCTGAGCTCAAAAGCTCCAAAAAATAACTATATACATCTCCCTGCATGTAGGCAGGAGTCAAAAACTAATAACTAGGGTTACAAGATTTTACAATACAATAATCAAACCTTAGCTATACTGATGACCCATCATCAAAACTCTAAGAACACCAGCAACCAGATCAAATCTTCCCTTTGCGTGTTGATCCTATTGTACTAAAATCACCTATAGACACAACAACCTTGACTCATCTACCCACCTGCAACTCCACTAAGCCATGAAGGCTCACAATCTAATAATATTTCCTTGGGTAATAGTACCATTCAAAAGGTGGCACCAACTCTTTCTAGCATCTCCTGGCATGAAAAGGTGGCATAGTACCCTGCAACACTAGCCAACAATCATCTCCATCAACTTCCCCACCCACAAATGTCTTGAGAATTAAATTCCTGAGCTACTCGATGTTGTGCATGGCTGAAAGAACACAAAACCCTAGGAAAACCAGCAAAAATCATTTGAATTTTTGAAATATAACAGATAGTGGCAAATTAAAACATCATCATCGATGAGAAACCCCTCCCGGTAGATGAACAGCTATGATGCACTCAAAAAATAGCCTAAACTTCCCCCTCTGATAGGTCAAATGCCACCTAAAAGTTAGCAACCAATGAAACATAAGCAAATCAGCATGTCTGACAGACTTGGACCCACGACCTATAGAAAGAGCATCGAATGGTTGTCACTATACTGCGATGCTAAAATTTGAACATCTTGGATCCCCAATATAATGAAAACTGTGAGATCAAACCAAATGTTAAGCTCTTTAGAAATCCCTGACCCCATCAAGCGACAACCATAGATCTTCAGTCTACTGACATCCCTGCAGATACTCTGACATAGTCCTACCAATATAGCCCAGCTATCATCTAACTGACCAATGAAGAATGAGCGTGTCAGGGATCGAGGACCCACCTGATAGAGCCTGAAGATAAAGTAAGATCAATGGTGGGTGCATGATCGCATGTGTCAAAAAAAATCCTTCAGACCATGCACCAGTCATTAGATCATCATCGACTAATAACTCGTCAGGCCCGCCCTGACATGGCACCACATCACCAACCCTGACCAATCCCAAATGCATAGCTTGGACTACATGGTAGGACCCATTGACAAATGAACATTGCAGGTAGGAAGATCGACGATCATCGCAAGATCTCATGGAATCTTTCGAGGCCATGAGATCATGCGACAACCGTCAGATCTAGAATCTTGATTTCATCGCTGAACCGAGATGGCCAACCGAAACGGTAACCACTGACCAAATCGCTAAGTGTTAAGGGGTTTACCATTGGGAATCAAAGATTTGGTGACTGAAGGGACTTATGTGGCTGATAAAGTAAACTACAAATTAGAATAGGGCCTTAGGGTTTTTTGGGTAACGACTAGTTTTATGAATTTTTAACTACAGACCAGGGGATAAAACAATTTGCAGAGGCTAGAGGATAAGGCACAACTTCATGAAATTTTTAGGGATGCTTAGCAGGATAAAAATAGAGAACTTGGGATAGATATTAGCCAAATTTGCATGCACAAGAAAATTAGGGTAACATTTTGGTGATTTCTGCTAGATGTCAGCCTACTAGATATAGATCAGTGGCGTATAACAATCCATTGGGCATGGAGTCATTTGTGGAACAAAAACCTCTTGATAGAGAAACCTGGAACAAAACTGTGCTTGAGCACTTCTTGGAAAATAGGGAAGTAAGCTAGAAAATAGGGACAAAAAGTAGGAAAACCTAACCTATCCTAAACTAACTAGTTACAAAAACCTGATCAAATGAAACCATTCACTAGTTGTGAAAAATAGCTACCTTTCCTTATTAGGGTATTTTGCATTGGACACATGAGGATAGCTACAAAGATATGAGGCACACAAAATTTTGTCAAATAATTATTAACTGCCTCTACAAAAATAGGAGCAAGTTTACCTTCCTCTAATTGATCATATGGAATGGCCTCGGGGTAAAAGTTTAATAAGCTGTCACCCTTTTACAAAGGAAGAGGCTAACAAAATCAAAGCTGTTCAACTTCAATAGTATAAAAATGACATTTATGTTTGGAATTTGAAGATGATGTAAACTAATTAAATTTGATAAAATGGATGAAGTTTATGATTAATATTTTTAATATTTTTTTTGAATAAGAATTGATATGTTTTTTATAATTTTGAAAGATGATTTTTCAGCTGTTGAAAAATGTTGAAAATTAGGGGTCTAGTTCCCACCAAAAAATTATATGTAAATAAACATATTTTCCACTAATTTCAAATTATGTCATAGATGACATATATATCTAGTGCATAAAGAAATAAAAATTGATTTGTGACCTATATTTTCTCTTTTATAACAATTCAAATTCCAAATCACTAAAATCGACAATTTTCATCTCGCAACATATTTTTCATAACAAATCTATCCCAATCAAAAAAAGAAATACATATACTTGAAGAGGACTCTCTCCTCTAGTGCACCATGTGTTTTTAAAATTTATTTAATATGATTTACTATTTTTTCTTTCTCTGAATCAACATCTCCCTGACTGTTAAAATACCTACTTGTAATATTTTTTAATTACAATAAACTATGTCTAATTAAAACACTATAAAATCTATATGAGGATATTCTTGACTCTAATCTCTACAAAAGGGTATTTTTTAATTTTTTAAAAAATGTTATTAAAAATATTAGGAGTTATTGAAATGCCACTTTTCTGAAATAATTTTATTTTTATGGTAATTGGACCCAAAGTGGTATAAAACATGCATTTAATAGATATTTCCAATTGGAAAAGTTAAAGAACTTATATAACTTAGCTATAATGAATCTATCTAGACCATATGTTTGACCAAAATTAATTTTTAGTTAGAAATACTAAAATTTAGCTTTGCTGATAAGTTAGCCAAAAAGGTGACACCTGATTGTTCTTTTACCCCTCGGTAAACTCCTTCTGTGCCAAGTATCTGAGGGGGCAACCTCTTGAAAGTCTGAAGGCAGAACCTTCTTTGATGGTTTCCTCTTTATCTTCATGGTTATCCTCCATCATGGATAGCCATGTCAACTCATTACCTATGGACAGGGGATTGTCATCCTCCTCTTTTAAACAGGCCAAGAGCTCATCAAAGTTGTTAATATCCTGAAGATCCCTAGGAATGACTGGCTCTTTACAATTAGGCTCCATACACAAGCCTCCTATGATGTGCTCCAAACAATCCTCCCCAAGGCTTTGGTTATCCTCTACACATTGGGAAGTCTCCTCCTCAAAGATGAGATCAAGCTCATGAATCAACATATCCTCAGGGTCAATCTCTTCTAGTTGCTGCAACTTCATAGAGGTGGCTATGATCATATCTTTGTCATCCTACTGAACAAAACTAGGCAGCTTATCAAATAAAAGCATAGCATCCCCTTATGTATCAACCTCCTGCTAATGGTGGACCTTTTGTTCTGATTGACCTTCACCCATAGGTAATGGCATGGTCTCTTCTTGATCATCAACAAAGAGGGGAAGCTCATTCAACAAACCAACCAAGAGCTTAGGCCGGGCATCAAATTCCATCTCCTCACCTTGCTGGCCCACTTCACCATAGTCATCACTCTGCACTGATACCTTAGATTTTCTCTCCTCTTCAAATGAAAGCTCATTTACCACAGGTCCTTTCTCAGACACTAGACTAGTATCCTTGAAAAGACTTCGCATCTGACAGCCAGGAGGTAAAGTCCATTGGGGGATCCACAATACTTCATCATCCTGAGAGACCAGAGGGACCTCTTGGGATAGAAATTTTTCTTGAACAGGCTGCTCTTGCAGAGTGGTAGGCTGCATCTCAAGTACAAGCTCTTGGAAATAACTTTTTTCCTTAAAACTTGGGATGTGAAATTAAAGGGGCTTAGAGGGAGACACAGAAGGCATACCTATCTTGAAACTTGGAAAACTGAAGGCCCTATCATCTTGGTGTTGGTCCCTTGCAGCTGGCTCTGTCTCAATATAGTCTTTAGACTATTGTAGACCACAATAAGGTTGCAACAGCTCTATAATAGGCTCAGATTCTTGAAGGATACTTCTAAAGCTTGGAAATGAATTCTTTGTAGGCTCTTCATGTGTACGATCTTGAGACAAATGGGTCCTCAAACTTGGAATCTTAGGCCTAGGAGCCTCTTGTTGAGTAATTTGTGATCTCAACCTTGTTGTCTCAATTTCAACTCGGCGTCTGATCTCTTCTTGAAATTGTCTTACTTATTGCTCATCAACAAGAACCTTTGTCACTTGGTTGGAAATGAACCCTTGCTCATAACTCTGAGCTTCCATTTCCTGCTGCTCCTTGATCTCAGACACTTGCTTAATCAAATCAAGCAATAGATTCTTGGTCATTTCTTTCTCCTTTATGAAGTCTAAGCTTCGAGTCTATTGCCAATTAGGCTGAGAAGGGGTGGGTGGGTGGTAAGCATGATAGGAGAGCTAGCTTTTCATTTGTTGTTGTGCCCTTTGTGCCCATGATCCATCTTGTCGGAGGGCCCTCTCATAATCTTTCATAAGGGCATAATCATTTGGGGCATGCTGGATATAATGACAGCCTTGTATAGTATGAAAGCTTGGGGTAAAAGCAAGCCTTAGGTGGCTTTGATAGGGATGATAACTAGCCCATTGAGCATTGCTCTCATAATAGGATGGTGGGTAACCTGACTGTCCATAATAACTTGACATGTCTACTCATGCAATTAGCTAGAATTTGAATATGGAAGATTT
This sequence comes from Chamaecyparis obtusa, assembly GCA_027943335.1. Classification (NCBI taxonomy): domain Eukaryota; kingdom Viridiplantae; phylum Streptophyta; class Pinopsida; order Cupressales; family Cupressaceae; genus Chamaecyparis; species Chamaecyparis obtusa. The sequence continues at coordinate 21,462 of BSBK01015039.1, read as the reverse complement.
GAAACATACCAGCACTTGATCTTTGAAACCAGTAGACTTTCCAGAGCCACCAGATATGTAGCAAAATGACCTCTTCTAGGTCTGTAGGATGCTACCAGCATATCAAAGATAGCATAGCTTTTGCAAATAGAATTCTTTTGTGGTCCCACCAGGCATGCCAGAAATGTTATACACTAAGTTTGCACCCTTTTTTCAAGCTCTCATAGTCTTGATAACCTAGTATAACATGGGAATCATCTCCAGGTTGTGGGATCTATGATCTCTAGGTTCTAGGTTGGTTCCTCTTGGATAATCACCTTAATTTGCTTCTTGATAGGAAAGTAAAACTTTTGAGGGAAAGGGATAGAAGGAATGCTTGGAAAGGGAAATGATTGAAAGCAAACAACCTACTAGGTGATACACCAAAATTAGGGGTATGAATTGCAGCATAGAAGGATAGAATCAATGAAAGGCTTAGGTCTAGTAGGTCACAACTTACTTTATAGGCTTGCATAAGTATTTCATAGGAGGGCCTGAACATAAGACACAACCTATGACCTACAAGAAGACATTCACCTCTACAACTCGGTGTAGGATTGAGACAAGACTGTTAGGGGGCTGAAGTATACCCACAAAACATCTAAATTAGATCAAACACAATAACACACACAATTACAGAAAGTAAGAGGGATTAAGAACCCTAAGTTTTCATTGAAAACATGCATAGACTTCAATTCATTAACAGACGATCCAAACAAGGAAGCATAGGGACATGAAGAATTGTCACAAAATACCTCTACAATATTTGAATTATCAATGAAAGATTTATAACTGTATAAGCCAGAGGATAGAAAAAATGCTATAGATAACTCTTAAGAAAAGTGCAATTCTTTTACAATTGTCCAACTCTGAGCTCAGAAGCTCCAAAAAAGAACTATATACATCTCCTTGCATGCAGGCAAGAGTAAAAAACTAACCTAACTAGGGTTACAAGATTTTACAATACAATAATCAAACCCTAGCTATACTAATGGCCCATTGTCAAAACTCTAAGAACACTAGCAACCAGATCAAATCTTCCCTTTGCATGTTGATCTTGTTGTACTAAACTCACCTACAGACACAACAACCTTGACTCATCTACCCACCTAAAACTCCACTAAGCCATGAAGGCTCACAATCTAATCATATTTCCCTGGGTAACAATACCATTCAAAAGGTGGCGCCAACTCTTTCTAGCATCTCCTAGCGTTAAAACATGGCACAGTACCCTACAATGCTGGCCAACAGTCATCTCCATCAACTACCCCACCCACAAATGTCCTAGGAATTAAATTCCTGAGCTACCTGACATCGTGCATGGCCGAAAGAATGCAAAACCCTAGCAAAACCAGCAGAAATCATTTGAATTTTTGAAATATAATAGACAGCGGAAAATTAAAACATCACCATCGATGAGAAACCCCTCTCAGAAGATGAAAAACTATGATGCACTCAAAAAATAGCCTAAAATGCCCCCTCTGATAGGTCAACCACCACCTAGAAGTTAGCAACCAATGAAACGTGAGCAAATCAACATGTCTGACAGACTTGGACCCACGACTTGCAAAAAGAGCATCAGACGGTTGTTGCTATACCATGATGCTAAAAGTTGAGCATCTTGGATCCCTGGTATAATGACAATCACCAGATCAAACCAGCATTAAGATCTTTAGAAATCCTTGACCCCACGGATCCACTAACAACTGCCACGTAGCATACCAACCAGCCAATCACAAGCTACCAAAGGAGACATGTTGCAAACCCTTTTGACAACAGGACCCATGGTAGACTAACATCACATCGGATAGTTGTTGGAAGATCGCAAGGGCTTGGAAGAACCCTTGTGATCAAGTGACAACCGTAGATCTTCAATCTACTAACATCCCTGTAGATACTCTCACACGGTCCTACCAATAGAGCCCAGATGTCATCTGACCTACCAATGAAGAATGAGCACGTCAGAGACCGAGGACCCACCTGACAGAGCCCAGAGATAAAGTAAGATCAACGGCGGGTGCATGATCGCACGTGTCAAAAAAAATCCTTCAGAACATGCGCTAGCTGTTAGATCATCGTCGACTAACAACCTGTCGAGCCTACGCTGACATGGAACCACATCACCAACCCTGACCAATCACAAATGCACAGCTTAGACTATGTGGCAGGACCCACTGACAAATGAACTCTGTAGGTAGGAAGATCGCTGATCATCACAAGATCTCATGGAATCTTTTGAGGCCATGAGATCATGCAACAACCGTCAGATCTAGAATCTTGATTTGGCTGTTGAATCGAGACCGCCAACCGAAACAGTAACCGCTTGCCAAATCACTAAGTGTTAAGTGGTTGAGCACTGGGAATCAGAGATTTGGCAATTGAAGGATTTTAAAACACACATGTGAAATGAAGGGACTTAAGTGGCCGATAAAGTAAACTGCAAATTAGAACAGGGCCTTAGGGTTTTTTGGGTAACGACTAGTTTTATGAATTTTTAACTGCAGACCAGAGGATAAAACAATTTGCAGAGGCCAAAGGACAAGGCACAATTTCAAGAATTTTTTAGGGATGCTTGGCAAGATAAAAATAGAGACCTTGGGATAGATATTAGCCAAATTTGCATGCACAGGAAAATTAGGGTAATAGATCCCATAGTGAATACTAGTCAAAAGTTAATTGTTAGTGATAAATCCTCTAACTAGGTCACACTTAATAGTGTGCATTGTAGCCTTTAACAAGGCTGGCTCTTCACCGAACTCACTTCAGAAGAGTGAATTATTTTGGGTTATCAGTCCTAGGTGGTTTTTCTCCTAGCAGGGTTTCCACGTTAAATCATTTTGTTATATGTTACTTGTTATGATTGTTTTTATATCATAATTTACATATTGCATAGTTGATTTTGTTGGTAATCATAGTTGGATAATTACTAGTAATCGGTAAATTAGACAGACAAATTAATATTTTATGTTACCTAGCTGCATAATTTGTTGGAATTTTTTTGTAAGGTACATCTTAGTATTTAGGACTGTATGATAATTGATCTAATTGATTCACCCCCCTATCAGTTATTCTAACAATTGGTATCAAAGCATATTGGTTGCTTGGAAGAAAGTTTTAAGGACTTGAGAAGAAATATTACAAGATGTACAAGAGGGAAGTGCCAAAGCTGAACAAAGATAACTTTACCACATGGAAAAGCCATATGAGACTTCACATATCTATAATCGACGAATCTGCTATACCTTTACCATGGACAATGGCTACTTACAATGGACTGTTGGACCTTTGACTCTTGATCAGTTGAGAGACCGACATGAACACAATATTACTATGATAAAGATTATTGCTACTCTATCTCATGCTAAATTTGAGGATGTTAAGGATTGCACAACAATGAAGCAAATGTGGGAGAAACTTGTTATAGTTCATGGTGGTGATGAGAGCCAGAGCTAAAATTTTGAGAGGTAGGTTTGATGACATGAAGATGAAGGAAGGAGAGAACATTATACAATATTTAAACCAAATCAAAGAGGTAGTCAATGCTATTTGAGAAGGAGGTACTATTGATGAAGATATTGTGGTAAGTAAGATACTAAGAACTTTGTTGCCTATCTATGTAATCAGAATATCTACTATTCATGAAATGAGGTCTGCACCTAACATCACTCTTACTCTTGATAGTCTGATTGGAAAGTTAACAACTTTTGAGATGAATAATTTTGACAATAGTTTTGTACTGAGTGTTGAGTATGCTTTTATGTCATCTCTTAAGATTAGTAAATCTACTAGTAAGCATAATATAAAGACTGAAAGTGATAGTAATACTGATGATGAGCTTGATGAGCTTGAAGCACTTATGTCCTAGATGTCCTAATAGGAAAGAGGGAGATAAAAATGGATCTAGTGATGGAAAGTTTGGCAGAAGGAATAACAGAGGAAAATGACACTACAATAGAGACAACCAAGATCACAAAGATAAAGGCAAAAAGGTAGGTTACCTTGTTGGAGAAGATGACACCGACACTGACATCAACACTAATGATGATATTGAGGTAGTATTTGTTGCAATGAAAGATGATTCAGTAGAGGAGGAACTGCATGTAGAAACAACACTTATTTCTAAAGTTAGTAAGAATGATACTTGGATCATTAATAGTGGCTAAACACATCACATAACTAGTGATGAAGATAAGTTTGATCATCTTCAGCATTATAATGGAGGATCGATGAAAATGGTAAATGATACACCTTGTATGGTAAAAGGAAAAGGGTCTATTCTATTAAATGATAAAATTAGATGTGATAATGCATACTAGGTAAAAGGACTTAACTACAATTTGTTGAGTGTAGCATAGATAAATAACTTAGGGTATTGAGTTGCATTTAAAGCAAGAAGGTGAAAATCTACAATGAAAATGGAAAGCTTATTAGAATAGGAGGACAATCAAAAGGTGATTTATTCTATCTTGACAATGCTGAAACTTCTTGTTTATTGGTGAAGAATGAAGATGAATGGTTATGGAATAAGACGTTATGCCATATAAACTTTGATAACATGATTAAGATTAGTAGAAAGAGAAAATTTAGAGGATTGCCGAGTCTAATCAAACTTGATCATGTTATGTGCCATCAATGTCAGAAAGGAAAGATGACCAAATCTAGTTTTAAAAGTAAGGACTATTCATCTAAAGGAATTTTGGAGTTGGTTCACACTAACTTATGTGGTCCTATGAGAACTCAAAGCTACTATGGTGATAAATATTTTATTTTATTTGTTGATGACTATACTGGACTAATGATAGTTATATTATTGAAAGAAAAATATGAGGCATTCAAATTGTTTAAATGGTATAAGGCTAAAGTTGAAAAAGAAATCAAAAAAGAATTGAAATTCTTAATGTCTGATAGAGGAAGTGAGTTTTTTTCTGATGAATTCACTAATTTCTATAATGAGCATGGAATCAAAAGGTAGGTTTCTGCACCTAGAACACCATAGTAGAATGGAATTGCTAAAAGTAGGAACTGAGCTATTTTTTATTGTGCTAGAACATTGATGATTGAGAAAAATGTTGCACAAATGTACTAGAGAGAGGCAGTTAGCATAGTAGTAAACACCCTCAATCGAGTTCAAATGAAGAAAGACACAACAAATAAGACACCTTATGAGTTATGGTTTGGATGCACACCGAGTGTAAGTTATTTTAGAATCTTTGGTAGTAAGTGTTATATTCTAAAAGATGATAGTAATGGTAAATTTGACTCTAAATGCGATAAAGTAATATTTTTGGTATATTCTACTAAGAGTAAATATTATAAATGTTTGAATAAGGCTACTAATAAAATGATAGAAAGTGCTAATGTCAAAGTTGATGAGTTTGCTGAAAAGAATAATGAAGAAAGTATGAAGGAACTAGAAGACTATGGTAGGTTTACTTATGTTGAAGATCCAATATATCTACCAAAGCTATAGGCTTAGTCTATCGAGCATTAGGAAAATGCTACTAAGAATCAACAAATGCAAACTAAGAATCATGAAGAAGCTACTGAGCAGGAAAATGAACTTGAACCAAATGATGAGCAAAGATGAGATCAAGTGCTAGCAAGATTTTTTAGAAGACGCCATCCAGAGAATCAAATCATTAGAGATAAGAAAGCTGGCATGATGACCCAAAGTAAGTTAAGACAAAACACATGCTTAGTTTGTGGTTTTGAACCTAATAATGTTAGGGATGCACTTGAAAATTAGGAATGAATCAATGCTATGAATGAGGAAATTAAAAAAATTGAAAAGAATAAGACATGGACATTAGTACCTAGACTGAAAGATAAAAATGTTATTGGTACTAAGTGGATTTTCAGGAATAAGTTAAATGAAAATGGTGAGGTCACTAGGAATAAGGCACGACTTGTTTGCAAGGGATGTGCACAAGAAGAAGGCATTACTTATGGAGAAACCTTTTTGTTTCTAGATCGGAAGGAGTTCATATTCTAATTGCATATTATACACATAAGGGATTTAAAGTATATCAAATGGATGTGAAATCAAATATTATGAATGGAATACTTGAGGATGAGGTCTACATATAAAAACCAAAAGGTTTTGTTAATAAGAATCAAAAGAACATGGTATGTAGATTGCACAAACCTTTGTATAGACTGAAGCAAGCACTGAGGGCATGGTATGAAAGACTACATGGTTATCTTATTAGTATTGGTTTTGTAAGAACTAGTGAAAACAATAATTTGTATATGAAAGGAGAATCCGATGAAAATATTTTGATTGCTGAGATATTTTTTGATGATATTTAATCTTTGGAGGAAAAGATCTGATTTGAAAATCTTTTTCTGATGAAATGAGAAAGGAATTTGAGATGTCTATATTTGGAGAGATTAAATTCTTTCTAGGTTTGCAGGTTATATAACAAAAAGATGGGATTTCCATCACTAAATCAAAATACATTAAAGAAGTGTTGAAAATTTTTTACATGGAAGATGCTAAACTAGTAGGAACACCGATGGTAACTAGATGTAAATTGACAAAGGATGATGAATCTATAGAAGTAAATTAGACTCTATACCGATCTATGATTGCAAAAATGATGTATGTTGTACACAATAGGCCTGATATTGAACATGTTGTTGGCATTGTGGCTAGATTTTCTACCAATCATAAAGATTCACATATGGTTGCAGTTAAAAGAATTTTGAGATACTTGAAGAAGACAGAAGACTATGCTTTATAGTACACATTGGAAGGCAAATTTGAACTTAGAGTTTACACTGATGCAGATTGGGCTGGAAACATAGATGATCGGAAGAGCACAACTGGTGAAGTATTCTTTTTAGGGGAAAGGCTTGTGACTTGGATAAGAAAGAAACAAGCATGCATTTCTCAGTCTACTACTGAAGTAGAGTATGTTACTGCTGTTGCAGATTGTTCAAATATTGTTTGGAATAGACAAGTGTTGGACAGAATGAATGAGGTAATCACTGATCTGGTGATTATATATTGTGAAAACACTAGTACTATAAATATTTCTAAGAATCTTATGATGCATTAAAAAAAAAGCATATATCTATTAAGTATTACTACTTGAGGGAACAAGTTCAAGAGAAGTAGGTGAAACTAGAATTTGTAACATCTAAAGAACAACTTACTGATATCTTTACCAAACCCTTACCAAAGGACACATTTGAATATTTCAAGACTAGACTTGGGGTCTGTCCCCTATCTACTGATCACTAAGGTGATGTGGAGGTTGCATCAACCTATACTTATTAGAAGATCATTTATGTTGATGCATATAGCTGATACTTTGAATTTTTCCTAAGGTTGTGAAAGATTGTAGAAACTAGAACATAAATTTGTTTATCAATACACTGAATGTACCTGATATGAACTGAACAACAGAGAATTACTTGGCTGCTGAAGAGATGTTTGTATATTTTCTTTGGCATTGTTGTCAAAGGGAGAGAGAATGAATATGGAAAATCAGTTAGTAAGAACACAATCAGGGAGAGAGATTGCAGAAAGAGAGAGACTTGAATATTTGTTCTTGAGAACAAAATGAATCTAAGAATTGAAAAGATCAAATCCATAGGGAGAGTCTGCATGTAATGCTATTTTATTTTGTAAAGATTAAAAATATTAAATATCAATCTAGCGAGAGCCTACCGAGATGTACAACATTTACTTACATAGTTGTAGAATACATGTTTGGTATGTGTATGGAATATTTTCATAGTGCTTGTGTTGCCATCAATGCCAAAGGGAGAGATTGATGAACTACAATTGATTGAATATCTAATCAATTGAAGGAACATTGATTAGAGATCACAGAGCTACTCAAATGATATGTAAGATGATCAAATCAGTCAATATGTTATCATTGATGTCAACTAGTTTTTGATAGTACTTATCATGTTAGTTACAAATATTTGAACATCTGTTGAAGGAAGAAAAAATGAAGAATTGAGATATCTAGATGAGGAAAAAATGGATATGATAGATATGGATAAGGTAAACATTGGTAACTTATTGATGAATCTATGGATTTATATTTTTGACTTGAGCATGTTACATTAATCTATTATGAAGAAGAGATTTGAAATTGAACAAGTCAATCTAGTTGGTAATTAAATATTTATGTATACACCGAGCCAATGCAGTGTACATCGAGTGACAGTAATAACTGAGCTAGTTAGCTAATTATGATCGACACATTTCTATATTAACCAAGTATGGATGAAAATATTAAATACTAAGAACAACCAACTGAATTTGATGAGATGGAAATTGTTATGATTTCAAGGTTAAGGATAAAGCTTGTTATGAGATCCACAATTGACAAAATTTAGAGATGGTCTAAAGGATGAGATTGAAATGTGTTAATGACACATCTACCAAGTAAGGTTTAAGAGACAAACTAGACGAAGGTGATTAAGAGGCAAAATCTAATAGCTGTAATAAAAATGATTTACTTACATCTATATAAGAGATATGAGTTTCATTATTGAAACATACCAGAAAGAAGACTGTAGAGATTTCATATGAAGAATGTCTTCATGCATGCCTGATCAAAGTGGTTATTGAAAGAACTGAGCTGCAGACATTACTGAGCATTAGAGAACTATTTATCGAGTGAAAGTAAGCTGAGAAATATTGAGGAAGTGAAATTGATTAAAGGTCAAAGGATATTTTTATGGGCTTGGCATAGATCTAAATATTTTCAATTGAGTTGTATTTGAGTTAGATTAATACTATATCAGTTAAACCATTGATTCAAAAAATATTTTAACTAAGTAGACTTAACAGTCTTATTGTAATACCCTATGACATTCGTTGAATGTAAAGTGTTATCTTATTGACCCCATAGTGAATGTTGGTCAAAAGTTAACTGTTAGTGATAAATCCTCTAACTAGGTTACACTTAACAGTGTGTATTGTAACCTTTAACATGGTTGGCTCTTCACCTAGCTCACTTCAGAAAAGTGAATTATATTGGGTTACCAATTCGAGGTGGTTTATCTGTTAGTAGGGTTTCCATGTTAAATCATTATGTTATGTGTGAATTGTTATGATTGTTTTTCTATCATACTTTACATACTACATAGTTGATTTAGTTGATAATCACAATTGGATAATTACTGGTAATCGATAAACTAGATAGACAGATTGATATTTTATGTTACCAAGCTGCATGATTTGTTGGAATTGTTTTGTAAAGTACATCTTAGTATTTGGCACTGTAGGATAAATGATCTAACTAATTCACCCCCCTCTTAGTTATTCTAACATAGGGATGACTTCTTATTGATCATATCTCATTCTTAGATTATGATTAGATGATAATGGGGGACTTCAACACCACACTTTATCCCTTTGAGAAATAAGGAGGTTCTCCTAATTTTATAGACTCTATGCAAGGCCTTCATGAATTTGTTTCTAATAGCCTTCTCTTGGATTTGGACTTTCTTGGTAAAAGTTTCAGTTAGTCTAATATGCATTCTAGTAATCATTTGATTCAAGTCATGTTAGATTTTTGTGTTATTTCCTCCTCTTGGTGCATCTACAATAAATGAAACTTATCTTATCTAATAAGATTTAGATTCAATCATTGTCCTATCATGTGCAATTGAGACTCAAATAAGGCTAGGAATATTCTTCCTTTTAAATTTGAAGTGATGTGGACATATCACCTAGAATTTAAAGATCTCACATCTCTTTGGTGTACTATTGATGTCCAACACATGACCATTGTCAGATTGGTTAGTAAATTGAAACTTGTATAGGAAAAATTAAGGGATTCGAACAAATCCACCTTTGAAAACATTTTCCTTTAGAAAAAGTAGTTGAAATAGAAAATTATGAAGATTTAGAATCAAATTGAAAGAGATAGTTGGGCTTTAGAGACTGGTCTAAAAAATGAAAACCTTGATGGTTGAACTTCACAACATGATGTCATAAGAGGAACTCTTATGGAAATAAAGATTAAGAGTTCAATGGATTAATGTTTGGGATTATAATACTAAATTCTTATATCAATATGTCATAGGACATTAAAAAAGGAATTCTATCTAAGAATTAATTTGCCTTGATGGCTCTATTCTTAGCATATAAAAAGATATTAATAAGGAAGTAGTTGACTACTTTAGTTTTATTCTAAATTGGATGTTTTGATAGCTGACCTTCATGTTTCCCAGATTTCAGATTCTCATTTAGAAAACATTCATAAGTTCCCTTCTCTAGAGGATGTCAAGTGAATGTGTACTATTTTCTTAGTTAATAAAGTCCATAAAGTGTCTGTCTCTATAAGACCTTACAATGATTCAGGGCCCAAAGGTTTTCCCCATCATTTTTTCAAAAAATAGGCATCTACTTTTCTAGGGAGAGATGACCTGTCTACTTTGGCCTCAACTCAACACTTGCACAGGAAGGGCTCATTCTTGGAAACTCTGAAGGAGTTAAATCAAGAATGGAAGGAGGGTAAAACCCCTCACCTTTAGTTTCTATCTATGCTTTTGTTTCTATTCTAGATTTTTTTCTTTTCTATTGTTGGTACTTTAATTATATTTTTTTGGTTTGGTGGTTTTCTATTTAAGTTAACTTCTTGTAAATTCCTTTTGAACTGCCTTCGAGCTTGACATTATCGGTTTGAGCCCTTTTCTAATTGACTTAATCAAAACTAAATTATAATTATCATTCCTTTCTTTAGATTGATATAACACAGTCAAAATGTTATATTTATTATATATATTTTAGGTTAGATTAAATAATTATATAAATTAACATATAACCATTAATTTATAATAATGTAAGTTAGGTAATAGTAAATGAATAAATTAATTTCTAGTAATAAGGTTAGTTGGCAAGTTAAAATTCTATAAATAAGGTAGTGTAGAATATACTTGGCTTTATAAAGCCACAATGTGATGTAATGAGAAACATTCCTATGAATTCCAACTATTTATTTTATATTATGTTATAGTTGTATAATGACGCTATATACTTTAATTGCAATCTAATTTCCCATTTAATGTTTAGAGAATAAAAAATAAATAAATAAAGAAACACATTCATACACATAACAACATAAGAAAATAAAAAAAAAATGAAAGGGAGAAAAAATGTTTTCAAATCAATTCACTTTTAGTATCAATGAGATGTGCTTGCAAATACAATGATATATTAACAATATAAAATATAAAACATAATCTACACATTGTGAAATGTTACTATAATTCAATCAACTTATCCATCAGTCACACCCAATAATATCTTACACACTCAATTATTTCTATCATTTATGTGATCAATCTAAAAGAACAATATTTTTGGTACAAAATGTAACTATTCATCACAATCTATTTTTAATTAGTTACAAAAAACCTCAAGGATTTTTTAGACTGTGACATGTGTATTGCAAGCTATCATTCCAAGCACTCTTTATATTAGAAAGAAACAATAAAAAAAAACTTACTAGGTTACAAAATTACTTTTAAAGGGTGTAATAATGTACCACCTTACTAGAAGTTATGGAAGCATATTATATCCCATATTTTTGTCATCTTTGGGGTTACAAGGATGTATAATGAGTTAAGTAATATAATTATTAGGTTGGAGTGAACCAAAAGTTATTTCATTTATAGAAAAATGTTTGAAATATCATATGGTAAAGGAATATTAGAGCATAATTATATTTATGTAAGATTCTATTAAATTAATAGATAATAATATATAATATTTTATTTCTTGATTTATGAAGTCTACTAATAAGAATGATAGTCTTTTATTTGCACCAAATTAATTAATTTGGTTCCTAGGTTATTTAATACCTGGAAATTTGAAATGTATAATATTCTAGTTATGCTCATATATTTGTGAAAGAAATTGTTACGCTAAATTGAACGGAATAGTTAATAATTTTAATTGGAAAGAAACTATTTAAATACATTAAGGTTTAAGACAATTTTGAGAACTTTTAACACATGTTAAAAAATCAAACCATACTATCTGGAAAAACTATTCTATTTGGAAACTATCACTAGAGTGGAAGAAAAAATTTAGCGCTAAAAGATACATTGTGTATGTATTTTATGGTTCAGTAGCATAATAGAAACAATGCATTCATTGAGTACTATTCTCTAATAACTGTGTACTTATGGTGTTTCCACTTGAATATTTGTATACTCACAAGCATAGAACTCAATTCAATTGTTAGGTTTTGAAAATGATATGCAATGAGTTTGAAAAGAGCATATAATGACTAAAAGAAATATTTGGATTAATTTTTTTAGAAAATTAGTCTTATAAAGAGTTATTACATTAGTATATAAAAGTTAAAATAATGATTATCACCTTCTAATTGAAAAACTACCATACTCTAAGTGATATTGTTAGTATCCTGAATTTAGAGCCAACATTTGTATCTGTAAAATTGATAAAACAATCTACAATTAAAGAACATTAACAATTGTTTTAAAATAATATAATAGAAATATTGTGACAAAACATTTCTACTCACAAATCTATGTAGGTGGCAGTAACATGGCCAACTTATAGTTTTAACTACTATCACAATGACCATATATAAAAATTAGAAAAGGGACTAACCATTGAATTGAAAGGCCATTTTCCTCGCCTCAATGGTGATCTCGAAGACTGTCAAGAGACGCCTGAAATTGTGTTGTCTTGGTCTCCACTGTCCCTTGGAGTATTTGCACAACTTGAGCCATGGCTGGCCTAACATTTTCGTCTCTTTGAATGCATAACATGCTTGCTGCAACGGCCCTTCTAACCTCTTGAGCATCTGGCTCACCTGCTATCCTCCTGTCAACAATAGCCATGAGGTTTCCTTTGTGTAATTGATCGGCAGCCCAGGGAGGAAAGTAATAAGAGCTGGGCTCGGCCACATTTATGTCCAAATTCCTTCGTCCTGATATGATCTCCAGCAGTGTCATGCCAAAACTATACACGTCTGCCTTTTCAGTGATGGGAAGACCCGAGATCCACTCTGGAGCCAAATAGCCTATCGTTCCTCTTGTCGTGGTCAGTACGCGGCTGAAATCTCTAACCACAAGTTTTGCCAGTCCAAAATCAGCTAATTTGGGACAGAACTCGGCATCAAGGAGAATGTTTTATGGCTTAATATCACAGTGAATGATCCAATCTCTGCATTCGTTGTGAAGATAAGCTAATGCCCGCGCAGTGCCCAACGCTATTTGAAATCTGGTTTGCCAATTTAACAACTTCCCTTGATTTTCGTCGTCTTTCCCACAGAACAGAAAGGAGTCAAGAGAGTCATTGGGCATGTACTCATAAACGAGTAGCCTTCGAGAACCCTCCGCGCAAAATCCCCACAGCCTCACCAGATTCACATGCTGTATTTCACCAATGGTACTTATTTCTGCACGGAATTGCTTCTCTGCTTGCGCTGAGCCCTCTAATCTTTTGACAGCGACTAGAGTTTTGTCTGGTCGACTTCCTTTGAACACCGAGCGGAATGATCCGCTTCCCAGCTTATACCTGAAATTCTTGGTTGCAACCCGCAACTGTCGGAAACTGAATGTTCTGAGGGACGTGAGAACGTCATCCTCCTCACTAACTCTTCCACGTTTCCACATAATAAACATGACCAGAAAAAGAACAAGAACAATACCTGCAGCAACCAAAGGAATCAAAATATGAACGGCAAAGGATTTTTTTCTTGCCTTGGATGTCGGAACTTGTAGCTCAGAAGCTGCCAAACGGAGATAGAATGACTGGCCGCTGGGGGAGTCGCGCACATTCATCAGATCCCCAAACCACAATCGACAGAAAGGAGCAGGTGAGCTAGCGAGTGAGAAAGCCATGCACGAGCAGTTGTTGAGGCAGGCGAGTTGGCATCCATTAAGAGTTTGCTCCTTGCTATACAGAACCCCTTCATCATCGGCCAAATGCTTGTCCTTCACTTCTGAAAAAACATCGGTTGAATTTATGAGAGAGCACTGCAATGGACTTCGGCGAACAAAACCACTTAACCACCACTGTTGTGAATCCCAAGCACGGCTTTTTTTGGGCCTGAACCCCTGCAGACATGTGCACGCATCATTGGCACTCAAGTTTGTATAGCCAATGCATGCTGCGTTAGCCCCACACACACCATAAACATTGCATTGATCCAATGGCACGAACCCATTAGGTATCCACCCACTGTTTTGCATTATATAGTACGCCCAAAGTTTACCATTCTTTTCCAAAATATTGTGTCCCATTATCATACTGCTCATTGTATATGTACAGTACATTATTGAAGGAGAATGAGTTACAAACACCACTTTAGCAATAGAGTCTGGCGAGGCAAATCCTGGCATATTTGCGAAGTACTTTCCACTCCACTCTCCGCTAGACCAGTACAGATCATTGTTCTGAGAGAAGAGCAAAAGCTGAGTCTTCCCCGGTGATGGGTCCAGTTGTAAATGAAAAGGTCCAGGTGCCGGATCAGCAGAGCTCTTCCAAGAAGTTAGTTTCATTCCTTTCCACAACTTCATCTCTGGCAGCCATGTATCTACCGGATGCTGGAAACTTTCCCAAACAATTTCAGAAATATTCTCGGCCCATGTTCCTACCATGACCAAATTACCTGATTCCAACATAGATGCCCGAGATGTCTTCACGCTGTTGCTGGACGACCAAACTGACCGTCCTTGTAAATCAAACAGTCGAAGATAACCATCTCTGGACAAATTCAAAACCCCAGGCATGTTTGTCAGAGGATTTTCCCGGTTGGCCACCCAAACAATAGTTTTCTCAGAGATTTTTGCATACCAGATACCGATATACCAATTCTCGCTGTTGTTAGGATTGAAAAATCCAATGCAAACGTGCCATTCTTTAAGGCGAGGGTCTGGTTTCCAGTGAGGGTACTGTCCACTGGAAGGATGTCTCCCCTGTCAATTGTCAAAGATCGGCATTTTAGCAGTAGAATAATCATGACAAAGTACAGCAGAGAATACTTCGGCCATGCTATGGCTACAATCTTATTCCTCACCATTTTCAAGTAGTTCCTCACAATGCTTCTAGAGGACTAGTCTAAAATAAGTTATTTCTCTGATACACTATCACTAATACCCTGTCCTCCTTTCTTATTTCAAATAAAACAGATTATGAAAAATCATTATCGTTTGGAAAGATTAAATCTTTGATATCAAAGGCATCCAAATAGACCTTTTGTTATGTTATTAATTACTGAGGACTAAATTTGAGGACATGGTCTTTGGTTCTAGCTGCAAGATTAAATAGGAGAGCGAAGTGCAGTGAAGAAATAGCCGTATCATGACAACGACAAAATTAAATGCCAAAACAAAAAAAAGGAATCTCCTATCATCATTTGCGATGTGTTCGAAGGGAGGCAATTCTAGTTGAGAGGCAGTGACTGGAAAATTCAAATAGACTCCTGACCAGTTCATAGATTTTCTTGCTTTTCTTAATAAATGTTTTTTCCAAAACATTTGTGCGGAATATTTGTAAATTAATATAAAAAAAAATTCTTATATTATCATTTATGTCCGGGCGGGGGCTGGGGATTTGAGTTGAATGAAAGACGTGGAGTCCCTGCTGCTCATATAAAAAAATATTCTTATATTATCATTTATGTCCCTGCTGCTCTTCCGTTCAATTATTTCTAGAATTTCTAGGTTCACAATTATGGAATATAATACAATTTCAATAATTTCATTCATTTGTAAGCATTTTAATCAAATTTTTGTTCTTTAAGCTCTTTTTTTTAATTTTTCTTTGAATTTAAAATCTAAAGACAATGGTTAAATAACAATGGTGCTAATTTAGCCATGATAACAACTAATTTAAATTTTATGATAATACAAGTTTGTTCTATTTGAAATCAACTCGTAAAGCTATCTAAATGACAAGCATTGGTAAAGAGAGATTAATAAAAAAAAAGAATCCATATTTTCCTCAAATCTTTTGTTTGATTTATAGAATAGTTAATATTACAACAGAACTACCAATAAATAGATTCAACCTTATATAGTATTAGGTTATGATAATGTTAAATTAAAAAACTATTGATTCACACAGTTACCAACACAAGATCCCCATTTATATGAATACATCAAATTTTATATCTTTACACTTGATTGAAAAATATGAAGTGTTCAAAAATTTAAAGTAATAAATTAAAAAGAAATAATTAAAACATTGATATAATTTTATTTAGAAGTCATCTATCTCTATTCATTCCAATAAATTCTATCTATTGCAAGTTTACAATAGATATATTTGTAGCATTCCCTAAGTTAAAAATAGTCACATTAGCTAACTTAATGACCACAATCTTATGTTTTTACTTTATTAATTCAAATAATAATTATCATTTGATAGGACAAGGGAATATTTGAAATCTTTTTTATATTGAGTGATTTTGGTTTATATTAATTTTCAAAATATAACAACTTAAAGAAGAGTTATCATGGCCATTGAAAACTTGTTTTCTCATCAAACCCTTCAATTATTTTTTAGCAACATTAAATCTATTTGTATACATGTTTTAGAAATACTAGAGATTAAAAAAAAATCAAATAGGTAACTCATTGGCATCGTCCTTATAAGAGACAACCACTTATTGTTGTTTGATTGCATCAAAGCTCTTTTATTGGGTTGCATTAGGTTAAATAGTAGAAAAACTACTCGGAGTATAGATTATTGGCTTTGTAGAGCATGTTTCCTTTTACATTCCGTTATACCTTCTTTTGCATAGACTTCCATTATTTAGAAAAGGTCAAAGAATGAAAGCTAGGAATATGACTTGGTTTTGATGAGGTCTATGGCTAGTGTCTTCTAAGTCATGTTTTGAATACGAAATAGATTTATCTCTTCAACCACCCTTGGTATTGACTTGTTCCTTCAGTGCAGTGCTTACTATCATATTTAGACTATCAAGTAGAACCAGAGCTTATCCGTTCAAATATAGCGAGCAATAGTCAATTTAGCCAAAGTCTTTTCATGTTCCCGGATATACAATTGATCATGATTAACTTAGTAATTAATTAAAATCAGAATACAGGGAGTCAATATGCATTTTAAGGGCTGCATAGATGTTTCTGTCAATTTAAGAATTTTTTTTTGTAATTATAATCCTATTTAGAAATCAATATTTTTTAAGAGATTCAACATTCTTTATCAGTATGCGATGGTTGACTCATATTTACTTTGGTTACATGAAGAGAGAATATGGGTTTTTCGTATAGCTAAGACTGTTTGAAATAGAGAAACACTATTTTTTTAATTCTAAAGTTTATAAAGACATATGGATAGTATATGTAAGTAATTTATCCATAGCTCCTTTTAAAGATTTCTTAAATGAAGAGATAATTGAAAGAAGGGGAGAATGCATTAAATCAAATAGTGATTGAAGATGAACACTTAACAAAATAAAAACAACAAGATCCATTATCTTGTAAACTATCTATAATCTCATTAGCATTAAAAATAATTCTATTCTATTTTAAATTGAATATAGGAGTGAGGAGCTTTGAAGAATGTGAAAATGCTTAGAAACATTATTGTAACCAAAACTTGTTTGAAAGGTTGTCTTTTGTGTTGCATTACAATTATTGTTTTATACATATGTCAATCATTGACAATTGATAAGGGAGACACCCTTCTATTGGAGAATTCCCTCACCCAAAATCAAACCACAATATCAAAGGATGACACATTTGGATTGGGACTTTTTGTTCCAACAATCTCAATAACTAGTATATTGGCATTTGGTATGCCAATCTCTCAAAGAAGACTATTGTTTGGGTAGCTAACCATGAGAGTACTTTGAGAAACATGTCCACCATTTTAAATTTGTAAAGATGGAGTTATAATTGATTATTTGATTAGTGAGGATGATCAATTTGCCAATCCAATAAAAGATTGAAGGCTTTCAAGGCATCAATGTTGGAGTTTGATAATTTAATTATGGTAGGAGCACAGGTCAAAAATATTTTGACATTATTTAAGAAAGTTTCCAACATCCACTAGATATGCAAACGAATAAAACTAACTCTTTGCACTACAGATGTAAATTTGTAGGAGTGAATGGTATTTGGCTATTTGGTCATATCATCCACCCTTGCAATGGAGATCATTGATAGCATGTCTTTAATTCATGATTATTTTCCTTGCATGGACAATGACTTTTTCAAAGGAGGAAAGTTGACAAACCATAAGGTCATTGGTGATACCACTTTAATTCTTATGTGAGATTATTTTATTTATTTTTCATTAAGCATAGCTTTTTGGGTATAGGCAATATTATCCCCAAGGATAAGATTTTGAGGGTGACATCAAAATTGGGTAAGATAGTAGAATCTCAAGAATTTGTAGGAGGTAGGTTACTAATATTACATGTAATAAACTCCATAATTAGTGCTAATACTCTGGAATGGATTGATATACACAATATTAACATGGTCTTATAATTCCTTAGTTGTGAGTGTACGGAAAACTATATGAACCACTTTTATTAAGTTGATTTAAGAGATTTCAAGTTGTCCATTCTTAACCCAATGAAAAATACACTATATATTAAAATTCCACTTGAGTAATACATAAAAATTAAATCAATTAATGAGGTGTTCTTTTCTAACTGGAGGGAATAGACAAGTGTGCTCTTTGCACTACAACATCTCAACTTGTAGGAGGGACTCTAGATCTAGCCATGGTAACTAATAATGAATTGGAGATGATATATTTCATGTATTTGATTCGTGAGTGCTTGCCTTGCATAGACAATGATTATTTAAGAAGAGGGAAGCCATGAAACCTTTATATATTTTATGGGAACACTATTATTGTTTAAGTGGATGCTCTACTTTATTATGTATTTGGGCATATTATGGTAGGTGTAGGGAAGACTATTTGTGATAGTACTTTTAATGTGACATCAAAATTGAGCTCAATGACTTGTAAATGGCAAGTTGTTAATATTGCACAATTTCAAGGGAGACTTTCTTTATGACCTCAAGACTCTAGAATTTATTTTATATACACAAGACTATTGTGTTCAAATTTATAGCTATGAGTGGAGGGAGTCCTTGTGATTTTATAGAGGTGGGTATTAGGAGAACTAAGATGTGTGCTCATTGCACATGGCATTTGTTTCAAATAAAAAATGAAATATTTGATGTCTCTAATTCTTTAGAAGAATTTCATGATGTCCCCTTTTTAGGATATTTCATATTTTTTCACTAAAATAATAGTTCCAACTTAAGATATGAATTATAATATATTCACAAATATAATCTTATCCAAAAATGAAGAATTTTTTATACATATTCACCTTACAATTATATGAATAATTTAAAAGATAGAACTTATCCTTAATTTTCTATAAATAAATATCTTTCAGTGTGTCTTTCCAAGATCAATAATAATTAGATTACTAAATCATAGCATAATACTCAATCAACCAACACTGAATTCTCCCTAAATATATTGTAAATATGCTAAGTTCAAATAACTTGTCCATATGCTAAATAGTTATAAAACCAAAGACCCTATCTCTAGTTTGTGAAATGTAGGAAGAAAACTCTCCTTACAAACCTTAGCTTACCTATGAGCTTGGCCTTATCCAATGACAATAATAAGGACCTTGTTGCTTGTTTCAAAAGAGTAGGGAAAGACCTTTTCCTTCCAAATATTATCCCATGACATGGGCTAAAGCACTATCCACTTTGAAAGTATTACTTAGTATTAACAAATAATATCTTCATGCATTTGGTAGATTATTTATGATTTCTTTTTTTAGATATATATTGTCATTTCTCAAGAATCAATAAATGGATTCCTAAATGTTACTTCAATGAATTGATCTTGAATGATTGATGTCTCAATGATTAATATTTGAATATTTTATGCTTGACTTGAATTTTTTATGTTTGAATGACTAGTGATTGTAGGTTTTAATGGTTGTTATCTTGATTCCTTTTTTTCTAATTGATTTTTTATGGGAGATTGACTAATTTTCTTTCATGTATTCATGGGTGATGAAATAGTGTTTTATGATTTGAAGTATTGGTTAGTGATCAAATGAATGTTATCCTGATAAAGTGATGATTAAACCCTTGAATTGATCTCTTATTTATATTATAATGGTGAAAGGTCACCACCTTTCATAATAAATGATTCAACGATGTCCATTGCTACCTTTTGAGAATAACAATGTAACACCCCGTTAGGGAACCCAAGAGAAGTTAACCTATAACTTGCTACTAAGTTTGGTGAACATTTTTTTTTTAAAAGTTAACAAACAAGTTACACAACAGTGCGGAAGCAATTACCATTTACTCACATGAACAACATTCAACATAGATTACAAAACTTGAGGGTCCCATGACGTAGAATTACTTAAGAACAAATAAAACAACTAAAGAAAGATAACAAAAGATTCCATATCAAAAATTATACAATCACAACTTACATCAATAATACAAATCTCATGGACAACCATGATAACTAAAACACTGACATCCACTGCACATGTCGCAGGGTATGTAATAATAAATCTAACATAAAAGTACAATGTCTATTTTAGGTATCACATGTGATACTCTAATATAGGACTACATAAATGAAGGTATGAAAAGAAATCAATAATGAAGAATCAATGAAGAACCATAAGGGCATCCAACTGTAGGAGTACCAACAACACCGGCACTAGGATGTCAAATCTCAATGGCAAAGAATCACTACCACCCGTCCGTGTAGAACCACAAAGGTCTACCCCACCGTGCTAAGGAGATAACCACAAACCCCAATCGGATGACCAAAACCAAACAAGGATAAAACCACTGAGCAAGGAATCCTGAAAGCTCTCTACTCAAGGTACACAATAATAAAGTGAAAGGTGATATACACTAATCCAGAGGCATAACAGAAAACTCAGGAGATGATCTAGGCTACATGTTATGGGAGTGTCATCACATGTCTAACTTCTTGAGTTACCCTGGACTGGTCACTCTAGACCCCAGACTCTCAAGCATTGAGTTACCCTGGACTGACCACTCTGGGCCCCAGACCCTCAACACGATCCATGTGGGATTAGAATACTCTCTCTCAGAATGAGGAATTCTAATCATAACCATACTCTATATTATCTTTTTAAATGATCTATAAAGTTTTAATTACTATGTTATCACTTAATTACATAACCTACAATAGGTTACGCAGGTGCTGACCACTTTGGGTCCCGGCCCCTATTGTAAGCCACTCCCCTAAGATGCACTTAATCAATCTCCCCTAGGCTCATAATCACATAAGCATGAATAGGTATTCAACCAAGTAATCCTAGATGCAGTTTCCCACATAGAAACCCAAATGACTACAAAGATACCATAAACATAAATTAACCAATAAGAGCCCATAAGATAGGTTCATAGATGACAATCAGAATA